>JAXIVD010001543.1:35245-82646 GCA_036785275.1 Cancer borealis
CTATACAGAAGAAGTAGAAGTAGAAGCAGGGGTAGAGGTCCAATTTAGCGTGAGAGGTGTCTTGAAAGAGTTCAAGTCATAGGCAGGTGGAAAAACAGACAAAGGAAGAGAGTTGCAGAGTTCCATGGAATCACTAGACTTAGTGTATTATAGTGTATATTTACAGTGTACTGGTATTTTACAGTCAGATTGTATAGTGTGCTTGTTTAAATATACACTACTATATTATTACTCTTTCTTTGGTAATGTAATTGTTGATATTAGCTAATACAAACTTAGTGTTGCTAACCACGGACAATCAGCGTTATTGGACCGATGTTCCCACCTTATGTCCGTTAAAACCGAGATATGAATGTATATAGTAATGAGCTGCCTACCTTCATATAGATTACTCTCAATGACGCGACTAAAACAACCTTCAAGGGCATTTGCATTATTGATAGCAGCAGCAGCAGCAGTAGTAGTAGTAGTAGTAGTAACAAGGATAATAGTGATATTGTTATTATTATTATTATTAGTGGTAATAGTAGTAGGAATAGATAATCAATTTCTCACACATTACGTATCTCTTGTGTTATCTGTGTGTATGTCTGTGTGGGTGAGGTAATCTAATCAATGTACACTACACAACGGACAGATGAGATGAGATGACAGATAGATAAAAGGGTAATAGTAGTAGGTAGTAGTAGCAGGTTGTCAAAGATGCGACAACACCCACCTACCTACGTGTGTTGTTTCTAAAGGTGCACCACTCACTCACAGGCTAGGAAAGTGCATCACCTTCCTATCTACCACCAATTATCGACCTCGTGTTTACCTGTCCATGGTATTGTATGGTGCTCTCTCTCTCTCTCTCTCTCTCTCTCTCTCTTCTCTCTCTCTCTCTCTCTCTCTCTCTCTCTCTTCTCTCTCTCTCTCTCTCTCTCTGCATATCGTCTGTGTGCGTGTGCTAAGTAAGCTATATTGATTTAAACAAACACACACACACACACACACACACAGCCAGCTCAGCAACCAAACTATTAGTACTCTATACACACACGCGCCATAGTATTTACAAGCGTGCCATGTGTGACTGTGTATGTATCTATGTAAGTGTGTGTGTACATGTATGAATGCATTTAATGTGCGTCGAGTGCGTTTGGTATAGGGTGAAGGAAACGTGTGTGTGTGTGTATGTGTGTGTGTGTGTGTGTGTGTGTGTGTGTGTAGACCTTTGCCGCACAACGGTGTACATACAGGCGAGGAAGAGTTGTCAGATTTCACCAGCTGCTCTCACCCACTTCTCTTTCTCTCCTTCCTCGCTCTCGCACTCTCTCCCTCCTTCTCTCTTTTCTTTATCTAATGGTAGCTTGACACTTGTTGGCTGTAGAGGAAGAGGACGAGAAGGAGGAGGAAGATGAGGATGAAAAGAAGGATAAGGAAAAGGAGGAAGTAGATAGGTAGGCTACAGTAAGAAGGTAGAGTAGGAAGGGGAGAGAAGGAGGGAGGTAACGAGTAGTAGTGGTGGGAGGGAGGAACTTGGTGGAAGACAACCTGGATATAAGGAAAAGCTTTTTAACTGAAGCTTAATTTCGCCGTGAGAGTGCGTAAGGTGTAAGTGTATGTGCGTATAGGGCGTGGCTTGGCGTCGTCTACTAGCGGACAACACAGCAGAGAAGAGACTGAGAGAGGGTGGCGGGCTGGCTGAGTGTGTGTGTGTGTGTGTGTACGGTCTCCCCCATTCCCCGCCTGCCTCTCCTTCTCTCCCTTCCTCCCTCATTCCTCCTCCCTCTCCCCCAAGCCGCGGCTAGCTCAGCGCCAACTGCTTCCACCAGTCTAGCCTGTGGGAACAAGGGAGGAGGATACGTACTTGCTCTCTCCTCTCTTCCTCGGTCTCTGTGTGTGTATAGCTGCTTACAGTGGCTCTGAAATGTGTCCGAGATGTATACGGTGACGATGATGTAAGTGGTGGAGATGTGGTGTGGACGTGGCGCCTTGTGGAAGCTTGAAAGTGAATCAAGGTCAAATTTGCCACCAGCCAGCGAGCGAGTGAGCGTCCTGTCTGTGTGTGTGTGTGTGTGTGTGTGTGTGTGTACGTACGTGTAAGTGTGTGTGCGTATGTGTAGTGGTGGTAGTGTTGTAGGTGGGTGGTGGAGGAGCGCGTGTCTCCACCCTCAGTCAGCCTCACTCAGGTCGTAGTGTAGGAGAAAAGGACATGGTAGTGGAGATAAAATGACCCCAGTGAGGGAGTGGCGAGGACTGTGTCTTTGTTTAGCGAGCTCACCACCGCCGCCACCACCACCACCACCACCACACCGTCACCACCACTACCACACCACCTCTACACGTCAATACTCCAACTTCACCACCTTCTGCAACCTACACCTTCTGCAACACCCTGGCTTGTGGTGGGGAGGCATTTTGTGTGGTGGTGTGTGAGGGTCGGGCAAGGCAAGGTTGGCGGACAGACGGGTCGGGCTGCCACCACTACCTCCACCTTCACCACCACCTTTATCGATCACCACTACTACTATTGAGTCTTTAGTACGTGTGGATAAACTCCTATGTGTGGATGCGTGTGTTTATGTGTGCGTGTGTGTGTGGCCGTGAGATGCAGTGTGTGCGTTTGTGTATGTGTGTGTATGGCCAGATAGAAGCCCTGTGCGCGGTGAGTGGCCATGGTGGTGGTCGTGTATGTGTGTGTGTTTGTGTGCGGGTGTACACGGCAGCAGTGACCCGCGGCTACACACACACACATACACACACACACACACACACACACACACACACACACACACACACACACACACACAGTGACACCTGACTTCAACACGCACACACGCTGGTACACATGAGTCACAGTTTTCTCAATAACACATAGGAAGGAACCATTGTGTTGGAAGAACCAGTTGCAACACAGGTTTTGGTGGTGATGAGGTGGAGGAGCACGCTGGTGATGGTGGTGAATAGAGAAAGAAAGAAAATGAGAATGAGAGAGAGGGGTGTTATGAGTCATTAGTCAGTTCCTACCTTCTCGTGACTCATAAGTATGACTTCAAGGCTAGTGTGGTGATGGTGGTAATGATAGCAGTGGTAGTAGTAGTAATATAATAGTAATAGTATAGTAGTGACTTTGAGGATAATGTGGTGATGATAATGAGCAGTATCAGTAGTAATAGTAATAGTAGTAGTGACATTTACACGTTCAGAATAAAGGGATGTAAGTTTTTTTATTTATTTATTTATTTTTTTTTTTGTGTGTGTGTGTACATACATGTGTGTACGTGGGCGAGTTGCTTACATAAGCTGTGCATGTAAGTCTTCTCATGGTTTGGGACTTGACATTCTCTCTCTCTCTCTCTCTCTCTCTCTCTCTCTCTCTCTCTCTCTCTCTCTCTCTCTCTCTCTCCTCTCTCTCTCTCTCTCTCTCCAATTCATCCTCCGCGCGTGTGTGTGTGTATGTGAAGGGGTTTGGAACCTGCCACTTTAACTTAGAGAGAGAATCAGTTTTTCTCTTCAGAATCAACTAATAATGTGCAGGAGAGAAGTTTGAGTGTTGGTGAGGAGGAGGAGGAGGAGGAAGAAGTAGTACGAAAAGAGGAAGAAGAATAAATAGAGAAGTAGGAAAAAAGGAAGAGGAGGAAGAAGAAATGGAGAAGTAAGAATGGAAGAGGAGGAGAATAATAATAAATAGAGAAGTAGGAAAAGAGGGGGAAGAACATGTTTGTCGTGAAATTAAGAACTATTAAAATAAGCGAAAATAAAGAGAGGAAGAGAAGAAAGACCTTATAGAGAGGTTGGAGATGGTTGCTTTAACTCTCTCTCTCTCTCTCTCTCTCTCTCTCTCTCTCTCTCTCTCTCTCTCTCTCTCTCTCTCTCTCTCTCTCTCTCTCTCTCTCTCTCTCTCTCTCTCTCTCATTTTGGCGTTAGAAAAGAAAGGGAATGTTATGTTAATATGCAATAGCCATGTGTGCGTTTGTGTGCGCGCGCGCGCTCGGGTTTGTGTGTGTGTGTGTGTGTGTGTGTGTGTGAGTGAGTGAGTCCTTCTCATGACCTTCGTTCACCTGTTCCCTCCCTCTCTCCATCCCAACTCTCTCTCTCTCTCTCTCTCTCTCTCTCTCTCTCTCTCTCTCTCTCTCTTCTCTCTCTCTCTCTCTCTCTCTCTCTCTCTCTCTCTCTCTCTCTCTCTCTCTCCTATTACATTCCTAGTGCATCTGACAACTACCACCTCCTCACTTATTAACAGCAAGGAAGAGGTTTTAGGGGAAGTATTAAGGATAAAGTTCAAGCTATTTCTCGATACTTGACTTGGAAGTTGTGGGGAGATGGAGGTTGTGGTGGTAAGGTGGTGGGGGAGGGGTTGAAAGAAGAGTGCATTGAATGTTTTCCATTTTCTTAAGTCTCCTCTCTCTCTCTCTCTCTCTCTCTCTCTCTCTCTCTCTCTCTCTCTCTCTCTCTCTCTACCATAGCAGCTAGAGTCTGTTGCTATGCGCTGGAGGAATTTTTGTTTTTTTTCTCTCTCTCTCTCTCTCTCTCTCTCCTCTCTCTCTTCTCTCTCTCTCTCTCTCTCTCTCTCTCTCTCTCTCTCTCTCTCTCTCTCTCTCTGTTAGTTGTATGAAATCGATTGAGAGACTACGTGTGTGTAAGAGAGAGAGACAGAGAGAGATTGTTGTACTTGATGAGAGGACTTGAGACATACCAATTATTAGTAGTAGAAGTAGTAGTGATAGCGTGACCTTGGCGGCTAGATGAGATCACAGTAGCGAGGTCAGGGTGGAGGGAAACAAGTGATTAGGTTAAATCAGGACAGACAACCACCGTTACCAGTCGACAGTTTAAACGATTGGAGGTGATTGGACAGTTAACACGCAATTACGTATTATTATTATTAAGTATCATTGTGTTATTATTATTATTATTATTATTAATAGAGTACTCAATTCACCTTTTGTATCCTTTATATAATTATAGTGTTTATTTAATTAAGCTTACTCATGTTAATTAAACTGTTTAATATTGTTCCTTTACTTTCCACGAAACACCAGTAAATGCTGTTACTGTAGGTTTTATCCTTTGTACATTCAAATTAAATTTTTTATTAATTTGTAATTCTCTCTCTCCTCTCTCTCTCTCTCTCTCTCTCCTCTCTCTCTCTCTCTCTCTCTCTCTCTCTCTCTCTCTCTTTGATTATATAAAACACCTTTAAGGCCATTCAAACTAATTAGCATCACCTGATACTTTATTCTTTATATTACTACTACCTTTTCATCAACTCCTTTTCTAGCATTAGGTCTTATAATCAGATCCTATATGTCTTGTTAATACTCATCAGATGAGCTTTGATCTCATTCCAGCATCAATAAGCTTCTTTACTACCTCATTTATATCCTTAGAGAAGCTTGAATCGTACTCCATCAGTACTTATCATCGAGAACCTACCATTAGTAAGCTCAGTTAGGCTTTAATCCTTTATTGTAATACTTGATTCCTTGTTAATTGGTCAAGACAGTTTGAACCCATTTAGCATCACCTTAAATCTCTAATCTATCCTTGCAGGGAGAGGAGAGAGGCGGAGAAGGAAAGAATAAACAAAGAGAAAATGGAACGAAGCGAGAAGGAGAGGAGAGAAAGAGAAGAGAGGGAGAGAAGGGAAAAGGAGAGGAGAGAAAGGGAGGAGAAGGAGAGGCAGCAGTACCAAGTGGACCAACACTTCAACAAATCCTTTCTTCTTGCTCAGCAGAAGGTAAGGTTTCCACCACCACTTGGCTACACTGTTATTGTTTTGAGTAGGTTTAGTTTTTAGCTTATGATTTCCTTTTATGTTTTTGATATCTTATGGGTTTTTTTATATTTTCGACTGAGCGCTTTGAAAATTTTATAATTGAAATTGTAAAGTGCTTCAAAAAGTTAACATTAACACTGTCTCAGCTACACACACACACACACACACACACACACACACACACACACAGGGACAGGGATAGTCTTGAGGTGGTGTTCAAGCAATGCTCTCTTTAAAATAGATATTCACTTTTAAAGGGACCAAAACATTCTTTTTTTATTCTCTCTTTAATCACATACTTTCTTTGTTCTTTCTTTACGTTTTATTACCAGTGTTCATTGGTCTTGAATCCTTATAAAGATGAGGGTAATATTAATTGACTTCTATATAGTAATGGAGGTCTATTATTACTATGTGTATGTAATGGAGGTTACTTCATCGTTCTATCTGGTCTAATTTATCACCAATGTTTCATTTTATTTTATTGTATGTGTAAAGGTGACATTGATATCAGTTTAGTAATGTTTATTCATATGAATTGTTGTTGAATTATATGATACTGAAGCTTCAGTCAACCATTTTCTTGGTTGTTATATTGGTGTGTGTGCGTGTGCGTGTGCGTGCGCGTGCAGGCAATCTCCCGCCACCAAACTGATTTTCACACGAGACTCAACACTCACCTTGCTTACTGATGGAAATAAGTTCATGATGATGAAACACAGTTACATGAATCTGAAAATTGAGATAAAAAGAACAGTGCCATTTAGAATTGTTGGTGCCTAGAGTGTTCACAAGGCACTGCAGGGAAGGAAAATGTTACATATAAAATGTACTGTTTTGTGGCGGTGGTGGTAAAGGTTGGCATTAAATAATAATAATGAAAGTAATTTAATAATATAGATTTTCTAGATAAAGCTCTGACATTTAAAGTGTATTTTAATCGGAAGAAATTATTTAAAGAACAACGATTTTAAAAGAGTTGGTAAGTTAAACCATTGAGAAAACTGGATGATTGCCTGAAAGTAAACTTGAAACTTTCTCAAAATAATATTAGAACCATCAAATGAAAAACATTGACATTCACCTAAATTCATGTACAGAAACAATATATAACAGTGTATAGGAAATCCTATTTCCTAATTAATTAAATTGGTGAGACATTCAACTAGATTTCTTTATGGAAACAATACATAACAGTGTATAGGAAATCCTGTTTCCTAATGAATTAAAGATTAACAACTGATAAATAGATAAACATACGTTGTGACATCCAAACTCACACACCGAAGCACGTGTTTAGTAGATGGTAAGAAGCAGTTCACCTTGCACCGTGAAGGCAACACTAACACACATGTGAGGTCAATGTAATGCATTTCTCTTTCACCTGAGACACACACACACACACACACACACACATTGACTCATTTATAAAAACTTAACAGATAGTTTACACTTTTTATGTATTATAGTCAAACTTAAGAAAGTTTTAAGTGCCATTTGATTTGATTTTTTCTAGTAACAAAATATTTTTTTGAATGAACGTTTTATAAAAGCCAACATACCAGTTTTTCCGTCTTTTACAACACAAACTGCAATTTGAATATAGTTAGATTGACATTTCAACTTAGTATAACTATCTGTTTAGATATATTTTGTTTTCCTGTTAGTAAATACACTTTTTGGATGCATACATTTTAAGAAAGCTGACTTACAAGTTTTTACTTTCTTTTCTTTTCTTTTCCCAATGAACAATACACTTAATATGAAATGATTACTTGTGTTTGTACTTGTGAAGTGGAGTGGGAAGGTGAATTTGTTTACCTGTTAACTTGTCGGCAGGAGATGTTTGTAATCCCACACTGATGAACTTCACCTCCCTCCCTCCCTCCCTCACTCACTCCTCCCTCCCTCCCTCCATCCCTCCCTTCCTCCCTCACCTCACTCCTCCCTCCCTCCCTCCCTCCCTCCCTCCCTCCCTCCCTCCCTCCCTCCCTCCCTCCCTCCCTCCCTCCCTCACCTCATACACACCCTCCATCACCCATCCCTCCCTTTACCTCACACACCCCTTCACCAGGTTGTTTTCTAGATGGGGAAGGGAGGGAGGGAGGGATGGACAGGTGAGGGCTTGACTCACAAGCTGCAGGTAACCTTGTAATGATGTGTTTGTTTCGTCATCAGGGACAGACAACCTCGGCTATGTAAGGAATTTAATGAAGTATTTTAATTATTTAACGTCAGTTTGTCTGTCTCATAATGGTGAATGAGTTTCTTTCGATGGATTCTATCAATTCCTCGTGCAGCTAATGGCATGTTTTCATCTCTCCCCCCAAAAATAATATAACTTTGTTCACACCGAGTCCAAGTTTGTTAAGGAGGAAGAGAGGAAGGAGACTTAGTAGTGGTGACAATCAGTTATATTCATTTAGTGTGCATTGAATAACATCAGAAAAACAGAACCATTTGCAATAAATCGATGAGTGTGTCGCTGATCAGGTTTTCATGGTGACTTAGGTTGTCATTGGATTGGTATTACCCTCATCACCGTCACAAAAGTAGACAAATCAAATAATATGCGAGATGTTAGTGCAGCGACAGAACAGTCAATGTCTCTAAATAAATTAACTGTAAATTTTACAATGTCTAGTTTAAATTCTCTTGTTCACACTGCGTCATTTAGAAAGTTACTAAATAGCATTAGATTTAGCTAAGATTATTCCTAATATTTCATGTGTATCTTAGGATCGTAAAGCAGGAAGTGGAAATGAGGCATGAGATTAAAACAATGATCACTTGTTATAAGTTAAAGGTAAAATCAATAATTTCACAACCTGTACCGCCTTGAAAGACATCTATTAAAAGCCGCACACATGGACGGTTTGTGTGGAGCTGCAAATGGCCTGGTTCTGTTATAGTATTGAGAAGGAGAAAGAGGAAGGTTAAAGAGGTGGTCAGGTTTAGGAGTCAAAAGCAATGTATGGTTTTGTTGTAGCATGGAGGAGGAGGAGGACCCACGGACAATCTTGGGGGCACCACCACCACCACTACCATAGCAGCTGACCATCTTGGCCAAACCTATTACCTCAGTGGACTCAGCAACCACCACCACCACCACCACCATCCCTCCAACCACCACCACCACCACCACCACAACCACCATAATCCACAACCACCTCCACCTCCACCTCCACCTCAACACCACCACCACCAGCAACCACCACCACAACAACAACAACAACCACCACCACCACCACCACCACAACAACAACCACCACCACAACAGCAACCTCAACACCAGCACCACAACCACCACCATCAAAACCACCACCACCACCACAACCACTTGCTTCTCATATCCCAACAACAACAACAACAACACAATAAGACTTATCAAGGCCCCAGCCATTCCCAGGTATGACCCTTGACCAATGGTGCCGACCTAACTCTACCTCTATCTATCTATCTTTCCATCCATCTCTCTCTCTCTCTCTCTCTCTCTCTCTCTCTCTCTCTCTCTCTCTCTCTCTCTCTCTCTCTCTCTCTCTCTCTCTCTCTCTCTCTTTGCTTGTGCTTTTTTTGTCTCTAAAATGTATTATTGTTATTTGTCTTGCCTGATGCCTACTCTCTCTCACTCTATCTATCTTAGTATGCTATTTTTTCCATTGCTTTATTTGTTTGTTTTGCTCTTTTCTATTTCATTGCCTACCCTCCAGTATTAGCTCAATCGCCCCCCGCCCCCTTCACCTCATCCATTCATCCTTACCCCCTCCCCCATTCATCTTCCCCCGCCCCCGTCAGTATGTCTTGTCGTTTATGGCTTTCGCTTTCATCTGTTCATGTACATAAAGTCGTTTTTTCCCACAAGTTCGTGCATAGAAAATGTAGTGATTTATTATTGTTATTGTTATTTATTTATTTATTTATTTTTATATTTGCCTTTTTCCCCCACACGCAAGTTGACATGCAAGAAGCAACGGAATATGATGATAATAATAGTGATTGATGCCTTGGGAGGGTAAAAAGTTTCCAGGGAGGAATTTCCAGCCCTCTGTCATGTTCCCTACCAGGTATCTTTTTATCACACACACACACCTTTTAATTCTCCATACAATTACCGATAGATATACATATAGATTAAGATAGAGCGAGCTAGGAGAAGTAATTGTAAACATTTCTATTTATACATTTTTTTCTGTACCCTTTAATCAATGTCCTTTTCACATCAAATGATAATAATCCTAAACATTTTTAACATGACACGTCTCATTAACTCACTTAGAACAGAGATGGTCAGGGTGTAAGAATGGATTTACTATAGTAGAAAATCATTGCATTGCTATTTTTCATGTATAGTTATACCTGAGAAAAACACGACAGATGGAAGGAAGAAAATCATTGCATTGCTACTTTTACGTGTAGTTATACCTTAGGAAAACAAGGATATGACACGACACAGACCTACATAGATGGAAGGAAGGTGTAAGGAAACGTAAAATGATCGGCAGTATTTGGTTTTAATGTCGTCTTCTGAGAGAAACGTACGAACAAGTCAGTTACTGCAGATCCATCCTATGTTTTCCTACACCCACACACACACACACACACACACACACACACACACACACACACACACACACACACACACACATACACATACACACACAACATTGGAAAATATAATAGTCTTCAATGATTCTCACTTACTTTCTCTGTAATTTGTGACTACGTATCTCAATTTTACTGTCATTATTATTGTTATTATTATTATAATTACTACTGTTACAACTCCTGCTACTTGTGGTGTTTGCTTTGCTTACTTGTGGGAATCGTGTGGTGTTTGGAAATTAAGTTCAACCTTTTTTAATTCAGTGGTGATGATAAAGCATTAGTCACATACGGTAGTAGTAAGGTGTTGTACTTTGGGTGGTGTTGATGTGGTGTGGGGAAGGCTGTGGTGGTGGCGGCTGATGCATCTTGGAATCATTAATGTTTGATTTATTTATTATTCAATTTTTTTTTTTATTGATGTGCTGTATATTCGAGCGTGCGTGTGGGTATTTGTGAGCATGAAGCATGAAGGGTAGGCATATCTCTCTCTCTCTCTCTCTCTCTCTCTCTCTCTCTCTCTCTCTCTCTCTCTCTCTCTCTCTCTCTCTCTCTCTCTCTCTCTCTCTCTCTCTCTCTCTCTCTCTGTTGTAGGGGGGTGGGGGTGTAGCTGCTGCTTTAAGTGTCCTGTGATGGTATTGTGTTATGCTTGAAGATGATTGGTTGTTGAGGCGTCCATTGGGCAGCCTGAGTGTGGTGTCCTTGATGTGCTTGGTGCCTGACGTGGTGTTGTTGTGTGTTGCAGAAAGTTGGTGGTGGATGGAGTCAGCTGAGTGGCCTCAAGGAGCGCCTTGATCCCCTGGAGGAGAGGCAGCTGATGGAGGACAGGCAGCGGCAGGAGGAAGCTGCTGTCAGACGTGTGCAGGAACCTGAGAAGATAGTCCAGGAAAGCATCTACAGGTTTTTTCGTGACTCGGACCGCCGGGAGCCGCCCGTGAAGAGCCGCTATCCACCGCCAGCACACACCAGCAAGCCGCCCCAGCCGCCGCCAGACAAGACGGTGACAGCCGCCTCCCTGCCCAAGCTGGCCGAGCCTAGCTTCAATCTGTCGGGGTACGTGCCAAGCTACCTCAAGGAGCCGCCGCCCCAGGCTGCCAAGATGCACGACCGCAGCCCCTACGGCAGCGGCAGCGGCGGCTACCACGACCACCGGGAAAAGCCGTCTGTCATCATACAACCAGAGTCAAAGTATGACAAGGGGCCGCCTCCGGCCATGACACTTAGCCCCAAACACCGCCCACCGGAGAGGGTGAGTCCCTACCCACCCTCCTCAGCGTACAAACCCCATGACCCCACCCCAGCCCCATCCTCCGGTCCGCCGCCCTCCTCTGCCGCTACCTTGCACCGCAGCGTAGCGGGCCACCACCCTTCCACGCTGCCCCACGGTGTGGAACTGGTCAAGGCACGCCCACCGTCCTCGCCCCACCAGACAACAGTGCCTGGCCATCCGGACCGTTACTACTCCAGCGGGGGCAGCCGACCCCCCACCACCACCTCCTACCCATCCAGACTGATAGACGCCGGCTTGGTGCCCAACCCCATCCATGTGTCCTCAGTGGCCGCCAAGGCCAAGGTGGGCTCACCCCCGCCCCAGGTGTATGGTAAGCCCGGCATCACCTCTGGCACACCTGTGTGTAGACAGGACACCAGACCTGCCCAGCCCGTGCCCCTCACCAGCAAGGCACCAACACCCGGCCCACCACCTGCACACTCTGGCCGCCCAGCCCACCCTGAAAGCCGGCCACCACACGAGCCGCGGCCGTACGACGCTCGCATCTACCCTCCGCCGGCCCCCTCGCCTCACCACAAGCACGTGGTGGCCCCGGGGCCACCTGTGGCCCGCCTGCCCCCTACCTCCTCACCCCACCTGCCCCCTCATCCATCCCTGCCCCCACAGCCCACCCAAACACAACCACTGGACCTCAACACCCGGGAAGACACAGCCTCCCCGGCCAAGCGCCGCACCGCCACACCTTCACCCCAGGACACCAAAAAGGCTCGCTATGACCCCTCCGTGGCCATGGCTGGCCAGCCTCCGCTGCTGTCTCGGGTGTCTGAGCCCAGCCCGCTATACCCCACGGCGGCCACCACCATCACCACCGTTGAGAACCCTGTGGCCCTGGTCGACAGCCTGCCCCGTGTGGCCAGCCCTGTCTCCCGTCCACCCAGCCGGCCACCCGCCGCGGGCACACCCACCGCCACGCCACCACAGCCAACCCGTGCAGAGAACTCCTCCCCACCAGGCAGCCGCTCCACCTCTGAGCCTGAGAAGAGTGTGAGTCCCGGGCCAGTGGGCCGCTACATCCACAAGCTCAAGAAGGCGTGGTTACAACGCCACGAGAATGCTGCCGAGCCATTGGCCGCACTGCCCACCTCGGCCACCGGCCTGGCCATCAGAGTGTCCACGCCTCCCCCCACCACCACACCTGCCTCAAGCCCCCCTGCCAAGGCCTCCCCAGCCCCCATCTCCACTGCCAAGATGGACGCCAACAAGCCCGGCCAACGCAAATCCAAGCTGCCCAACAACATACCCAACGGCCACAGCCAGGAGGCTGCAGCGGGAGGTCGGGATGAGTCCAGTTCCAGTGACTCTGAAGGCGGGTCAACTCTGGGCCCGGCTGGCATGAGGACCAAACGTGGCAAAGCCAAACGCAAGATTAAGAAAGTCAAGCGTGGCAGTGGCAGCGGCGGCGGCGGCAGTGACACCAACAGTGACAGTGATAAGGACAGTGATGGCAGTGAGACCGCAGCCACCAAGGGAGGTGGCGGCCGGCTGCCAGCCAAGCCTGATGTGGAGCCCAAGAAGCGCGGCCGCAAGCCAAAGACCAAACAAGAGAAGGAACGTGAGGATGGCGGCCCCAAGGCCAAGAAGATCAGGGAAGATGCACCTCCGGGTGACCCACTCCAGAAGCCACCTGTGGCACAGCTCAAAAAGACTGGCGAGAGTTTCCTGCAGGACGGCTCCTGCTACGAGGTGGCACCCAAGCTGCCCAAGTGCCGGGAGTGCCGCTGGACCCCACACCAACGCAACAAGAAGATGCCCAACATATTCTGTCGCTTCTATGCCTTCCGACGCCTCCGCTACACCAAGAACGGACAGCTGGCTGTGGCGGGCTTCTCTGACCCCATCAAGGACGCCTTTGGGGATGACCTCAAACTGTGGGTGCCGGACGTGGACAACCCGCCGGTAGACCTGGATGTGGACACCAGCAAGTTCCTTCTCACTCATGTGGGTGACCAGTTCTGTGACCTGGTGGAACAGGAGAAGGAGGCCATGGCACTACACATGGGCGATGGTTAGTAACACTTACTAGTGATAGCATCAGTACATACTATTAATTAAATGCATTACATATAATGATGATAATAGTCTCCTAGTGGTTGATGGGTTGGCACAGCTAGGCTTTGTCTTTTCGTGCTGTTGTCCATGTTCACAAACCATGAATTATGTATGGTACTAAGTTAAGGAATTGTGACCTTGCATTCACAGCAGAACACACACACTAACTAACTAACCTCATCCACTCCCCCACAGACACAGTGGTAGCCTGGAAGCGCGTGGTTCAGGGCGTGAGGGAGATGTGTGACGTGTGTGAGACCACCCTGTTCAACATCCACTGGGCGTGCAGCAAGTGTGGCTTTGTGGTGTGCATTGACTGCTACAAGGGGCGCAAGAACGGCACGGTCAAGGTGTGGGACGAGGGTGGGAAGGACCGTGATGAGTACTCTTGGCTACTGTGCGCCTCTAGACTCCCACACGAGCAGGACAAACTCATGCTCACACAGATCATATCCGGCAACGCACTCCTTGACCTAGGGCGAAAGGTACACTTAGGGAGGCATCAATGGTGCATCCCTCAGTATTGTGATTGTCCCGAGGCCAAGCGCTTCAAGGACCAGGTGCCGCAGGAGGACAAGAAGAAGATGAATGGTATCAACAAGGAGCTGCTCAAGACCCTCAAGAAGGAGCCCAAGGTGGAGCTTGTCAACGGTGCCATCAAAACCGAGAAGGTGAATGGAAAGGAGGAAGAAGAAATGTCTAATTCACCTCTCAACTTCTTTGCTGATGTGGCACTATCCAATGACAAGCGGGAAAGTGAGGTGAGGGAGGAGACAAGTGTGATTACTTGTGTTGTTATTTGTGATACATTTATGATATAGTTAGGTTGTCATACTTATTAGTGTTATTATTTGTGTTACATTTAGGACATAGGTTGTCATACTTATCTGGTTGGCATCACCTTGAATTAATATACTTGTACCTAGCCAGCATTTAGAAAGGGAAAATTAGGTACAAAGTGATGAAAGTATTAATATTTATGAGTAAGTCAAGTGTTAGTCATGTTACCAGTTATTATCAAGATTTGCTTCCTTCCCCCTTGTCCCTGCCTCACACACTCATCCTTCACCCACAGAGCTCAGACTCTGACTCAGACTCCGATTCAGATGAGAAGGAAGGAAACTTTTCCACGCTACGAAAGCTGCTCATTCAGCCCAATGGCAACACCAAGGAAGAGCCGGCCTCAGCGGGGCCAACAGGTGCTCGGCCGGCCAAGGAGAGCAGCAAAAAGCGACCCAAGCTTGACACAGTGGATGAAGTGATCTCGTCCGTGATCGACCACAGCTCAGACAAGGACGATGCCAAGGACAACAATCAGATGGTGCTCAAACACTTCATCAGAAAGTAAGTATCAACAACACTACATTGTTTGTTTATCTGTCTCCCTCTTGTTGGTATTGGATATGATAACAGAATACTAACCTGGCCACAACCCTGTCTGTCCTGTGTGTGTAGTACTGTGTCCCTTGCCTAACCACAGCCTCCACTCAGGTACAACTATGGTCCGCGTGGCCGTGATCCGCTGCCCATCCGCATCATGACCAAGACAGAGAGCAGCTTGTTGTACCCCGGTGTGGCTCACTCTTGGCTATGTGACGGCAAGTTGCTGCGGCTGCTGGAGCCTCTCGCGCCTGGCAACACTCCACTCTTCCAGGACCAGTGGAAGCGCGGCCAGCCTGTCATCGTGTCCGGCGTGGGACAGAAGCTCAACGGTGACCTGTGGACGCCGCAGTCCTTCTCCAAGGATTACGGAGACATCAAGAATGACCTTATAAACTGCCTCACGGGAAACATCGTGCCCAACCAGCCCATGCGCAAGTTCTGGGATGGCTTTGAGAATTATGGCAAGAGGCTCAAAGACGAGAAGGGTCAGCCCATGGTGCTCAAGCTAAAGGACTGGCCGCCCGGAGATGACTTTGCAGAGATGCTGCCGTCCAGGTTTGAGGATCTGATGAGCGTCCTGCCGATGGGAGAGTACACGCGGCGCAACGGCCGGCTCAACCTGGCCGGACGCCTCCCAGAGTGCTTTGTGCGCCCAGACCTCGGACCAAAGATGTACATTGCCTATGGCTCGGCCATCCACCCCAACCGAGCCTCCACCAACCTCCACCTGGACATCTCCGACGCAGTGAATGTGATGTGCTACGTTGGTGTGCCCAAGGATGCAGACTACCAGGAACACATCAAGGGTGAGTCAGGATCAAGTATTAAGGTGAAGGAGAGGGTGATAAAGTACAGGCATTAAACAGCTGCTCTTAGAGGGGAGGACTGTTTATCTACAGTAATTCAAATTGAAATTGAACCCTGTTTTAAATGTGTATGTTTTGTGTTACAGAGGCAGTGAAGGCCATAGACGAGGCCGGGTGTGACATCCTGACTCGGCGCCGTGTGAGGGAGAAGGAGGAGGTGCCAGGGGCTCTATGGCACATCTACCACGCCCGGGACTCTGACAAGATAAGAGATTTGCTCAACAAGGTGGCCATCGAGCGAGGAGACAAGCTGGAGCCTCACCACGATCCCATCCATGACCAGGCCTGGTACCTGGACGGCCCTCTGAGGGAGCGGCTGTACAAGGAGTACGGTGTGGAGGGTTACGCCATCATACAGTGTCTGGGTGATGCTGTGTTCATTCCCGCCGGCGCACCACACCAGGTCAGGCTTACTAGGGGTGGTGGTGGAGGATGTAAGGTGAAGGGATGGGCTAAGGATACACACCTATATATTTGTCTACATACATACTAGGCTAACATCACACACACACTGTGTTCAACTCTTACCTTGTTGTGGGAGTTTGTAAATGTAGAGTTCAAATAAGTTCAATAGCTTTAAATATTCTTTAATTGATTGTCTATTTTGGTTTTTGTTATTTTATTTTAGTATCATTACATTTAATGATACTATTCCTTCCTGAGATGAAGTCTATATATTGAATAAGCTGCCTAATGCTGTATGGTTTAGATGTGATAATAATTAGTAATCTGTAACAAAGTCATAAAAATCAAGTTGGCATCAATTGGCTTGTTTATACATGATTGAATCTATGTTATATATATATATATATATATATATATATATATATATATATATATATATATATATATATATATATATATATATGTAATATATATATGTAATATATATATATATATATATGTATATATATATGTATATATATGTGTATATATATATATATATATATATATATATATATATATATATATATATATATATATATATATATATATATATATATATATATATATATATATATATATATATATATATGTGTGTGTGTGTGTGTATATATATATATATATATATATATATATATATATATATATATATATATATATATATATATATATATATATATATATGTGTGTATATATATATATATATATATATATATATATATATATATATATATATATATATATATATATATATATATATATATATATATATATATATGTGTGTATATATATATATATATATATACACACACACACACACATTAAAAGGGTACCGGTTAAGGTGGAAAAAAATTAACTATAAAAAAATAATCCCGCTTGTCGCCAGAAACCTGTAAAGAGG
This sequence comes from Cancer borealis, assembly GCA_036785275.1. NCBI lineage: Eukaryota > Metazoa > Arthropoda > Malacostraca > Decapoda > Cancridae > Cancer > Cancer borealis. The sequence goes on from JAXIVD010001543.1 coordinate 52,546, forward strand.
ATAATAGGAGAAATAAAAAATGGGGGGACAGTTCAATTTAGTATGAGAGGTGTCTTGACACTCCTCTTTTGAAAGAGTTTAAGTCATAGGCAGGTGGAAAAACAGACAAAGGAAGAGAGTTCCAGAGTTTACCAGTGTAAGGGATGAAAGAGTGAAGATACTGGTTAACTCTTGCATTAGGTAGATGGACAGAATAAGAATGAGAAGTAGAAAGTCTTGTGCAGCGAGGCCGTGGGAGGGGGGGAGGCATGCAGTCAGCAAGCTCAGAAGAGCAGTCAGCATGAAAATAGCGGTAGAAGATAAATAAAGATGCAACATTGCGGCGGTGACTTAAAGAGTCAAGACAGTCAGTTAGAGGAGGAGAGTTGATGAGGCGAAAAGCTTTGGACTCCACCCTGTTTAAAAGAGCTGTATGAGGTGAGCAACCCCAGACATGAGAGCCATACTCCATACATGGGTGGATAAGGCCCCTGTACAGAGCAAGCAGCTGAGAGGGAGAGAAAAATGGACGCAGACGCCATAGGACACCTAACTTCTTGGAAGCTGATTTAGCAAGAGTAGAGATATGAAATTGCCAGTTTAGATTTTTAGTAAAGGATAGACCGAGTGTGTTTAATGTGGAGGAGAGGGGAAGTTGAGTGTCGTTGAAGAAGAGGGGATAGTTACCTGGAAGGTTATGTCGAGTAAATAGTTGTAGAAATTGAGTTTTTGAGGCATTGAACAAAACAAGGTTTGCTCTGCCCCAATCAGAAACTAGTGAAAGATCAGAAGTTAAGCGTCCTATAGCATCTCGCCATGAGTCATTTAATTCTTGTTGGGTTGGGCGTCGGTTGTATGACGTTGAAAAATGCAGGGTGGTGTCATCAGCATAGGAGTGGATAGGGCATTGAGTCAGATTTAGGAGATCATTGATGAATAATAGAAAGAGAGTGGGTGATAGGACAGAACCCTGAGGAACACCACTGTTGATAGTCTTAGGAGAAGAACAGTGACCTCCCACTACAGCAGCAATAGACCGGTCGGAAAGAAAACTGGAGATGAAGGTACAGAGAGTAGGATAGAATCCGTAGGAGGGTAGTTTAGAAATTAAAGATTTATGCCAGACTCTATCGAAGGCTTTCGATATGTCAAGGCCGACAACAAAGGTTTCACCGAAGTCCCTAAAAGAGGATGACCAAGATTCAGTTAGAAAAGCAAGATCACCAGTAGATCGGCCTTTATGGAAACCATACTGGCGATCAGAGAGAAGGTTGTGAGCTGATAGATACCTCATTATCTTCTTGTTAAGGACAGACTCAAAGGCTTTAGAAAGGCAGGAAATCAAAGCTATAGGGCGGTAGTTAGAAAGATTGGAGCAGTCACCCTTTTTAGGGACAGGTTGAATGTGAGCAAACTTCCAGCAAGAAGGATAGGTAGAAGTAGAGAGAGACAGACGAAAGAGTTTGACCAGGCAGTGAGCGAGTTCGGAAGCACAGTTTTTGAGAACAACAGGAGGGAATCCATCCGGACCATAAGCCTTCCGAGAATCAAGGCCAGAGAGGGCCTGGAAAACGTCATAATAAAGAATTTTAATTTTAGGGATAATGTAGTCAGAGGGTGGAGGAGTAGGAGGAATATGCCCAGTATCATCCAAAGTAGAGTTGGTAGCAAAGGTTTGAGCGAAGAGTTCAGCTTTAGAGAAAGAAGAGACAGCTGTGGGGCCATCTGGTTGAGGTAAAGGAGGGAAAGATGAAGAAGTAAAATTGTTAGAGATATTATTGGCTAGATGCCAGAAATCACGAGAAGAGTTAGAGTTGGAAAGACTTTGACATTTTCTATTAATGAAAGAGTTTTTAGTAAGTTGGAGAATAGATTTGGCATGATTGCGGGCAGAAATATATAGGGCATGAGTTTCAGCAGATGGATGGCTACGGTACCGTTTGACATGACGAGAACAAGCAGAGTTAAACCAAGGCTTTTTAGCTTTAGTATTAAAGAAAGTATGAGGAATGTATAGCTCCATGCCAGAGACAATCACCTCTGTTATGCGCTCGGCACAAAGAGAAGGATCTCTGACATGGAAGCAATAATCATCCCAAGGAAAATCAAAATAGTATTGCCTCAGGTCCTTCCACTTAGCAGAGTTGAAATGCCAGAAGCATCTCTGCTTAGGCTAATCCTGAGGCTGCACTGGAGTGATAGGACAGGTAACAGAAATAAGATTGTGATAGGAGGAGCCCAACGGAGAGGAAAGTTTAACAGAGTAAACTGAAGGGTTGGAAGTTAGGAAAAGATCAAGAATGTTGGCGGTCAGGGATACGGGTAGGAAACTGCACTAGCTGCTCTAGGTCATGAAGGATAGCAAAGTTGAAGGTTTGTTCACCAGGTTGGTCAGTGAAAGAAGATGAAAGCCAAACCTGGTGATGAACATTGAAATCCCCTAAAATGGAGATCTCAGCATAAGGAAAGTGAGATAGGATGTACTCCACTTTAGAAGTCAAATAGTCAAAGAATTTTACATAGTCAGAGGAATTAGGTGAGAGATATACAGCACAGATGAATTTAGTTAGAGTGACATTGAAATCTTAGCCAGATGGTAGAAAATTCTGAAGATTCAAGATTGGGGGCACGAGAGCAAGTAATGTAGTTACGCACATATGCGCAACATGCACAACTACACCTGTTGCTGCCACACCTTTAACACTTGCTTTACCTTCCCTCACAGGTGCGTAACCTTCACAACTGTGTCAAGGTGGCCGAGGACTTTGTGTCACCTGAGAATGTGTCGTACTGCTTCCACCTGACACAGGAGTTCCGTCACCTCAGCGACACACACACCAACCATGAAGACAAACTGCAGATCAAGAACATTATTTACCATGCTATGAAGGACTCGATGGCTTGCCTTATGTCCGTCAGCAAAGAGGCTCAAGTGAAGGAGGAGGAGAGTGACTCCCTGCCGCCGCCCACCACCACTACAGACAAGAAAGTGAGCGAGACAGACTCATGAAAGTGACTTGAGTGACTAGGTAGTGGTTGAGGCGGCAGCGGTGGTTGTGTCGTGCGGTGCATTCGCTGAATTTTTTACAGTGATCGATGTTGTTCATATTTTATTTACAATATTCAGTTCCAAGTGCTCCACACAGTTGGGTTTGTGGAGAGAGTGATCGAGTGAGTGAGATGGACAAAATGGAAATATTTAAGCATTAGTGAAGCAGCCCAGTCCTGCCCACACCCTTATTCCACCCAGCAACACTCGCCAGTGATCCCACTCTGCTCACAGGAACGCTCCCGTTCTGATACAGAAAAGAAATGTTTCCTAACTTCAAGTGCAAATAAACTATTCCACTTTGAATTATATGAGACAGAGACAGAGGTGTCAGAATTGTAATTGAACATGTGCACACACAACACATTACACAATAAACAGAGTCCATTACATTTTTGATGTTTATTAACAAAGACAGATAAGTTAAGTAGAAGACTATGATGGCGGTGTTATAATTTATTAATCCTATACGATGTACTAATCACAGTGGACTTAACTCTTAAGAACGTTACTATCTGTATCTATGGTGTACTTAAAAACATGCCGTCGATGCAACAGACTGCAGCCATGCTCAGCCCAGCCAGGCAAGGCCACACAGCCATGCTCAGCCCAACCAGGCAAGGCCACAGCCATGCTCAGCCCAGCCAGGCAAGGCCACAGCCATGCTCAGCCCAGCCAGGCAAGGCCACACAGTGATGCTCAGCCCAGCCAGTCAGGGAGCAGCAGTGTCCCCTGGTGGTTTAGGCTTGAGGCCGTGCCAGGAAGCACATTTGGTAAGTGTTCCTGGTGGGCTGCAGAGTGTAAGGTGGCAACGTAAGGAGGAGAGAGAAAGAGAGAAACCACTGCCTATTTCAAAACTCTCCCTTCCAAGCTATTTCTTTGATGAATAACTCGTGTTGTCTCTAGCAATCTCTGTATTGTCTTGCACACAAACACATGTACGAATTTTACAAGTAAGCCTGGCCTGGGCCTGCCCTAGCAGGGGTTGGCACAGCAGCCGGGAAACCAGGCTCGGCGGAGGGTGTGAGGGAGGGGAGCAAAACCCACCACAACGACCCTCAATCCCCTACCCTCCCTCCCCTCCCTCTTGGGCCACACGCAGCCATGTCATTGTTTTGTTCATTTTGTACATTGATCTCATTGTTGGTGTAAATGTGCGTAGTGTTGAGGGATGGATGTTAACTCGTAGGATGATGATGTCGCGGCGACGTATTGTCCCGCGTCGTCGTGTTGTTATCCTCATTTTACCACAACAAAAACTAAAAAAATCATTTGTGTTGACTGAAAGGAGGAACGACGGAAAACTATTTTAAACTAAATTGAATCTGACGAACACAAGTGATACGTACGACTTCAAGGGCATCGTCTTGTTGCCACTGACTGATTCCTTTATATTAAAATGAAACTATTTAAAAAAAAAATACATGAAAGGTAATTTATTTGCTTGTAAAATGTCGGGCGGATAATAATCTAGAGGTGTACATTGTGTAGGCTTGTAGAGAGACCCAGAGCCTCGCCCACACGACTGCCGGAGGCAGAGTGCGGCAAGTGACTACGTTTTTGTACTGTCGATATGTAAAACACCACAATTTGAATAGTAAAAATGACGCCATAATCTATTCTTTTATTATCCAGTGTTAAGTAACTATAAGTGTGGAAGGAGTGATGGTGGAGGTGAACACAGTATTACCTTGAGAAGGTTGTAAGTATCATGAGAAGGAAGTCCTGTTCATGTGTTTATTCTTACACAATAATGAACAGACTGTCAATTGTGTTACATGCTAGGAATAAAAAATGTGAAAACTTGCCACTCATTGAGGCAATTCCCTTTTGACATGAATTGATTATCCTTGTTAAGTTACACTAATTCTGGTAAGGAATTCTCCATCCTGTCACAATGTAAGGATGAATAAATTCCTTTGGTGTATGTCATCCTGGGATCTTTTGGTGTTGTAACGACTATCCACTTTCCGTTTGTTCAATTTGATTTCCACTCGTCCTTCCCATCGTTAATTTGCCAACCAGCCATGATGGCTGGTTGGCAAACTAACGATAGGGGGGACGAGTGGCATGATGTTTCTGAAGTCCGTCACCCCTGTATACAGTGCCATATGGCCTTTGTTGCCTGGCACATTTTCCCCCCCACACTACAATTACAATTACCCCTGTATACAGCGTCACTCCGAACTCGGGGCGGACGCAGGGTGTATGTAGGTCAGTGGGGTGAGAGGTGTTTCTGCGAGGTGTGACTTGTAGCTCTGACAGGTAGTCGAAGCCTTTACGGAAATGCTACCAGTATTTTCATTATCTTTGAAGAATTTCTAAGGCTTGGATTAATCTGTTGGGGATCTTGAGATTTTTACTATGCAAAGAAAAGCAATTATATATACTTTCAAAAATCGACTGAAATACATAAACATTTGTTATATTTCATTCGTATTTATTTCATGAAAATTTTGTATTTCTATTTGTTTACATCCAAGAATGTTAATTATAGCCTGTTAGGCACAGTTTAAGAAGTGTTAGGACATGATGACCTGCAAGGATATAGATGAAGGTGAGTGTGTTTTGGTGGGCTCACGGGCTGAAAGTCTGAAAGTAACACTAGGGTATACCGGTATACCGAAGGGCTTCTAATACATGTAATACCGCACACACACATTATCGAGTTAATGTTCGTCTGGGAGACTCAATTATCTCATCATTATTTTGCTTATTAATTTAAGGCTTTTTGCCCGCTGGTGAGACATTTCGCTAAGGCCTTCGACCGAGTCGATCACGGCGTCCTCCTCCATAAGCTGAGGGCCATGGATATAACGGGGAGGCTAGGTGTGTGGCTGCGTGGCTTCTTTACAGCCTCAAACAGCCAGTACTTGACTATTGCAGCCAGCTGTGGTCACCTCACAAAAAGGGCGAAATACAGGAGCTGGAGTCAGTACAGAGGGCTTTCACCAGGACAATAAAAGGTATGAAGGAGCTCAATTACTGGCAGCGTCTCCAAAAATTGGGGCTATACTCTCAACAGAGAAGAAGAGAGAGATATAGGGTCATATATGTGTGGAAGATACTGGAGAAGCAAGTGCCTGACCCCATTAAGGCAGCCTCTTACACTGTGCTGGACCAGATGGCTCTCCTGAAGGACTCCAGGACCGGGAGCAGCGGTGGACCACCACAGCTGTGAGGAAGACCCTCTAGATTCGACTAAGTAGACTAAGTAAGTAGACATTAGACTTGTAACATAAGTGTGGCATGACGCAGTGTTGACCGGACAGCGTGGTGTAAGGTGGTGGTGATGACGCCATAAAAATGGTGGTGATAGATAGACGCTGTTATGGGCGGTATTATCATAATGTATTTATACGTCTCTGAAATGTTGCAGTTATGATTTTGGTGTGTGGTGATGACTTTGGTGGTGACAGGAGGTGGTGAGGGTGGGTTATAGTGGTGATGATGCCGTGGTTATGTCGTGGTGATGGTGGTAATCTGGTGGTCATTGTGGTGAACGTGTGGTGGTGATTGTGGTGTATTTACCTAGTTGTTGTGTTAATGTGTGGTGGTGTAGGAGCTATATTACGTTTTGTTATTATTTTTATTATTCCACCTTCAAAAATCGGGTTAATAAGAGGAGAGTGTACGTACATATAAAAGACAGATTCTACACTTGTAACTACCTTGATTAATATGTTTTATTGAGAAATATGATGATGGAGGTCAAGATAGCTAGCTTCGTGGGAGTAACCTGACTTTACTGTAAGTCATATTCAGGTATATTCATTTACCGTTGAATATGGGTCGTATGAAAGCAATTTTCTTGTTTGATCCTCTCGTGAATATAATTTCATTGGTTGTTTTAACTGGCTTTGTCTGAAAGCTTTTGTTTAGTTCCATAGGTAAGTACTCATAGATGAGCAGACTGAGATAGCGGATGTTTAATGTTTACATATTAGATTCCATTCCCGCCCAGCGACACTCACTCAGCTTATCTCCATCACAATTCACAACTAAACACTCAGATATCTTTCAATATTCCACACTTGCTGCCGTTCCCACACACTCAACACAGGAAGATATATTTAATCTTTATTTTCCCACGCATTAATCTACCTTAACGTGTATAAAAGAGACGTACAATGTTTTTAATAATATTAGGTAGGAAGGTGTAAGTGTAAGGTAAGGACTGAGCAAGGAGTGTTGATGTGAGTGAGTGTCAGATGACATATATGATTCTGTTTACTGTTAATTATATGTTCCTCATGTGTCCTGTGGTTAGGTGTTGACGCTCGGGGACTGTAGAGGAGCTACACATGCTTGGGTAAGGCTAGCTGCTACCTTTTTGTGTATGTATAGGTGTGTATAACTTGCGTACGTGACATGCCGTGTATGTGTAATCTGTGTGCGACTGTGCGTTGCGTCATTTCAGTGTCTCGTGATGTGTGTCAACGCAAAGGGACATTGTTAGTGTCTACTTAATTGTATTGACCTAGTTGTAACATACGGGAAAAGCGCATAACATCTCTCCTTGACTGCTGTACTGTATAAAAAAAATTGTTACCGCCCCAACATTAACCACATTCAAAGCCTGGTACGATAGACATTAATTAAAACCGCTTAAACATGCTGACTGACTAGTTTTTAGAGATGGGGAACATTACAAGAAGCCTGTCTCTTAATTCCCTATTATATATTCATAGGTAAGCATTCATAGATAAGCAGACTGAGTTAGCGGGTGTTTACATATTCCATTCCCGCCTAGCGAGTAGCGACACACTCAGCTCAATGTTCATCTCCATCACAACTAAACACTCAGATATCTTTCAATATTCCACACTTGCTGCCGTTCCCACACACTCAACACAAGGAGATATATTTTATATTTATTTTCCCATATATCTTAACGGTTATAAAAGAGACGTACAATGTTAATAATGCTTAGATAGGAACAGGAAGGTGTAAAGACGGTCCAAGGAGACGGAGTGTTGATATAAGTGACATAACACACGTGATTCTGTTTACTGTTGTTGTCTCCTGTTAATTATTTGTTCCTCGTGTGTTCTGTGGTTATGTGTTGACTCTGTGGGACTGTAGAGGAGTTACACATGCTTGGGTATTGGCTGCCACCTGTATGTATAGGTGTGTGTGTGCTCTCTGTGTGCGTCGCTTCATTTCAGTGTCTCGTGATTGTGTGTCAAGTCAACGTCAAGGGACTGTGTGTGTGTCTCCCTAGTTGTATTTACTTAGTTGTAACATACAGGAAAATAATTATGCTCGTGGAGTCCCTTCTCCATATCCATAAGTATCTAACTTTGCCTTGAATTCTTGAACTTATCTTGCATGCACTATTTATTACATTTTCCACACCATTCCACGCTTCTAAGCATCATTGTAGGAAGCTGAACTTATTCATATCTCTGATGATATTTAGATATTGAAAGGCTAGAAAGTGTTAGATTAGGTTAAGTTAGTTAGTTAGTTAATTTAGGTTAGTTAGTTAAGTTGGGTTAGATTAGGGAAGAAAGTGTAGTAGTAACCAATACAGGTCATAGATATACATTTTTTTTTACTCAATCACATCACCTATTTCTTTTTTCTTTTTTCAGTTCGAGTGATGAGGTTGACAGCAGGTGTGGCGGTGATAGTGGTAGTGTGTGTGGCAGAGGTGGCCTTGGCTGCTGTGGTATCTGCGCCACACTCCACTAACAAAAATGTGGGAAAAACAGTGGATTTCCAGCCGCAGCAAATCCACATTGCTATAGGTGGTGAGTATTGCAAAGGGATGATATGGAGATAATATTGGCATGTTCTTCCGAGGTTAATACTTACATGTTAGATAGAATTAAGGTTGCAGAATATCTCGCAATATATGTATCAACTTTCGAAAACTTGTCAAAGCAAAAATAAAATAAAAAGTAAAAAATTAGTAGGCTAACCTTATCTCCATAGTATCCTTGAAATGTGTTAAGATGTATGGGTCTAGGACGAGAAAAAGTATTCACAATTTTTTTTTTCTATCAACCCACAAGACAGTAAATAACGATAATAATTATACCAGACTGCATGTGAATAATTAATGGTTTAGGTGTTAATGTGAGGGAAAGGTGTCATTAATTATAGGAGGACTTAAGGGATGGGTGTCAGCTTAATTATTAGTATTAAAAGGCCCAGCTTACCCTAGCCACGATACATTAACTAAGGTTTCATAAGTAGAATTAGTTAGACAAGGCTAAATAAGATTTCAAGGCTAAATAAGATTTGACTTAATGTAAAAAAACAAAAAAATTCTACTGTATCATCACATCTAGTTCAATTAATTATAACTGAAGTATAAATTAGGCTGTTAATCAGATTCCTTGCTGTTGAAATTGAGTTAGATTTAATGAGAGAAAAGAAAAGTATGTAAATATATATAATTTTATTTAGTAGAATGTCAGGTACGTAATTAATTGATTGACTTTCTATAAAATCTATCAGGCAGTTTGTTAGACAGATAAATATCTTTGGACATGTACATCTATCTATCTATCTAACCTAATTCTTGTTTAATTATTTTCTTTGTCTTTGAAATTTATCGACCTGCATTGAAAAAGTAATCCTGCCTTATGGTATTCTCATTTATAACTCCACATGTTTGGAAAATAATCAGGTGTGTAGGAATAAAATCAGACGCAGACTAGTAGTGGTGGTGGTGGTGGTGATTCAGGTGTCAAATTCCCATCAGTCTTGGACCCTTGTATCTTATTATTTGTTAGTGTGATACCAGGAAGATAAGGTCATGTGTAATGAGTATCTGTTCCTGAGGAGTAATAATGATAGAGACGAATGTACTTATTGTATGGTGATAATCTGATTTATGTCTGTACTTATATATTGAATATGTATCATGATAGTACCCTTCTTGCTACTACAACTACTACCACCTCCTTTATTACTATTACTACTACTGTTACTGCTGCTGCTGCTGCTGCTGCTGCTGCTGCTGCTGCTGCTACTACTGCTCCTACTGTTACTACTGTTACTACTGTTACTACTGTTACTACTACTACTACTACTACAATTACTACTACTACTACTGCTACTGCTACTACTACTACTAGTGCTACTACTACTACTACTACTACTACTACTACTAATAATAATAATAATAATACGTCAGCTTTGCTGCCATTGTCTGCTTTCAGAGACCAACAATAATATGATAGGTTAGGTTAGTTTTTTTTTCTGTATTCATACTACTACCATTACTACTACTACAACTTTGCTACCATTATCTGCCTTCAGAGACCAACAGTGATATGGTAGTGACATGGGTGACTCCTGACAAAACAAGTCCCTCTACTGTCAACTTTGGCACGGATGGTCTTGGGCAGAAAGCGGAAGGCAACGCAACTCTATTCACTGACGGCGGATTAGAACGCCGGGCTTTCTGGATTCACCGAGTCACCCTTCTCAACCTTAAGCCTGATACCAGATACTGTAAGGGAGAAACAGTTTGAGTTGATATTAGTGTGCTCTGGAGAGAAAGAAGAGTGAAGAGTTTGTGTAGAAAGTGTATGTGAGTGAAACTAGGTTCTAAGAGGAGAGGAAGGATAGTTGTAGGATGGAAGGATAGGATAAAAGAGTATATGCATGAAAGAGTTGCTGATAGAGGGGGATGGATATGTGAGTGAAACTGTGTGTTGTAGGAGGAGAGAAAGGATAATTGTAAGGTGGAAGGATAGGGTGAAGGAGTACATGCATGAAAGAGTTGCTGATTGAGGGGGAGGAATTGAACTAGCAAGGATAGAGAGTGTGTGGATAGGGAGAGGTAGAGGCTCTTGGAAGGATAGAGTGAAGGAGTACATACATGTAAGAATTGCTGATAGATGGGAAGGGATTGAAGTAGCAAGGAGGAAGTGTGTGGATAGGGAGAGGTGGAGGCTCTTCTGCCGTGGCTATTTTCTCACGGGGCGACTCTGGAGGGAACGAGGGGTCACAGATTCTTGATAGGTAATTAGAGAGAGAGAGAGAGAGAGAGAAATTAGAGATTATGTTTATATTCTGTTCTTTACCTCATACTTATATTTTCTTCCACACTTGTAATTTTGCTTCAGAGTATAATGTAAGAATTGTTATCTTCTCTCTCTCTCTCTCTCTCTCTCTCTCTCTCTCTCTCTCTCTCTCTCTCTCTCTCTCTCTCTCTCTCTCTCTCTCTCTCTCTCTCTCTCTCTCCAGTTTATAATTGTGGCAGCAGTGATGGCTGGTCTGAACTGTTCACCTTCAAGACATGGAAGACTGGCACGGATTGGCCTGTGTCTGTGGCCATGTACGGGGATATGGGGGCCGTGAATGCACAGTCATTGTCTAGGTGAGAGGCTAACACACACAGGTACACACGGAGGATAAAGTGTGCACGTTCATATTGATGTAATTTGGTGTTTGTGTGTGTGTTAAATCACTCCCTTAGTTTTTTGAGAAAGAAAAATTACAAATAGAAACATGACTTTTTCTCGGTTACTTACAATATAATCAAAATATAAACAAGTAGAAAGTTAATAAAGAAAGAATAATAATAATTGTGTAGCTCAGGTTTTGTATAGAACAGCTAGGTCAAATATAACTAGATCAATACATACACATACACGTTTTTTATGACCTGTGATCTATGACCTGGTGTGGGTAACTGTGTCCAACTCTGACCTTGTTTGTAGGCTGCAGCTGGAGACTCAGAAGGGAATGTACGATGCAGTCATTCATGTGGGAGACTTTGCCTATGACATGGATTCTGTGAGTGTGTTGAGGTGGTGGTACTACTACTACTAGTACTACTACTACTACTGCTACTGCTACTGCTACTGCTACTGCTACTGCTACTGCTACTGCTACTACTACTACTACTACTACTACTACTACTACTACTACTACTACTACTACTACTACTACTACTACTACTACTACTACTACTACTATTATTATTACTACTACTACTACTACTACTACTACTACTACTACTACTACTACTACTACTACTACTACTACTACTACTACTACTACTACTACTACTGCTACTACTACTACTACTACTACTACTACTACTACTGCTACTGCTACTACTATTACTACTACTACTACTACTACTACTGCTACTACTACTACTACTACTACTACTACTACTACTACTACTACTGCTACTACTACTACTACTACTACTACTTTCAATACATTTTTGTTTAATATATAAAACACTTTCTTTTATTTGTGTATTTCAACAAAGCAGAATAAATGTTGATGTGTAAATAGAATTAATATTATCTCAGTGTTGTTCTTTTTATAAATAGAATCAATATTATCTCAATGTTATTCTTTTTATAAATAGAATCAATATTATCTCAATTCTTTTTTCAGGACAATGCGCGGGTCGGTGATGAATTCATGCGCGAGATCCAGCCAATCGCAGCGTACCTACCTTATATGACCTGCCCGGGCAACCATGAACATATGTAGTGAGTGTGTTCACCTGTGTACCATCTGTGGTGTTCAATGTAACCTTACACACACATACATATATGCTTACATACACACACACATACATAAAGACACACATACATAAAGACACACACACACATCTCCTATTCCCTTCCCATAGTAACTTCACTTTTCATAGTAATCTGCACAAATGGGGGGGGGAAATTCATGGGATACTTGTGTAAAATTTGTCTTTATGTAAATTTGTCTGTAGATTTTCAGCCTAAACCGGCTGCAACTATAAAGTAAAATTAAACCGTTTATTATTATTATTATTATTATTTACACACACACACACACACACACACACACACACACACACACACACACACACACACACACACACACACACACACACACACACACACACACACACTCATCCCTCTCCCCACACACACACACACACACACACACACACACACACACACACACACACACACACACACACACACACACACACACTCACTCACTCACTCATCCCTCTCCCCAGTAACTTCAGCAACTACCGGGAACGCTTCAGTATGCCTCGCCACAAGGACACTGAGAGCCTCTTCTTCAGCTGGAACATGGGTCCGGTACACTTCATTGCAGTCAACACAGAGGCTTACTACTTCCTGCAGTATGGCCTCAAACCACTCTCAAACCAGTATCAGTGGCTCATTGAAGACCTCAAGGTGTGTGTGTGTGTGTGTGTGTATCTGTATTCTTTTCTTCTTATTATTATTTGTTAGTTATATTTATTTTTGCATTCAGTTGTGATACATTATAATGGTTCTGTTTGACCTTGTCCTTCACTCTCAGGAAGCAACGCGACCCGAGGTGCGCTCTGAGAGGCCTTGGATCATCCTGTTTGGTCACCGGCCGATGTATTGCTCAAACAATGACCATGATGATTGTACTAAGAAAAGCTGCCTCACTCGTGTTGGCATGCCATTGATACACATGTGAGTAATAACACACACACACACACATACACTAGATTAGGTTATTATATTATATTATATTATATTAAGTTCGGTTATTGTACTATATTCAAACACACACACACACACACACACACACACACACACACACACACACACACACACGCTCACACACACACACACTACAGTTGAACCATTTACTATAGTTTTCTTGTAGCAACACCTAAATGAATCACTCCACAATTTAATCCCTTGTCCAGGTATGCCATGGAGGTGTTGCTGGATGAGTATGGCGTTGATCTTGCTATCTGGGCTCATGAACACTCCTATGAGAGACTGTGGCCCATGTTCAACTTCACTGTGCTGAATGGCTCCACGTCCGAACCATACACCAACCCACGGTGAGAGAGAGGGAAGCAGAAACTTGGAAGGAGAACTATTGTATTTATATTGATTTTAATGTCTCTCAAAAGGGATGGCCTCGGCAGAAGACAAGCGGGATTCTGTATTTTTGTTGTCCCCTAGCCAGTACCCTTTAGAAAAAATAATTTTAAAAAAATGGCTATTCTCTAGTGTGTGTCTGGGGTGGGTGGAGGGGGGGATTTGTAGGAATAGGTGTGGGGTTTAAATAGATAGATAAATGTCATTATTCTCTCAGTGAATCTACTGCTGTATCAACTCTGCGTAAACTACTTTCTACTCTATTATTTGTACCTATTCTCTCATTATATCATGTCCCTCAATTCAGTACATCTCTTACTGTATCATACTTTCATACTCTCACTGTATCTTACTCTCATACTCTTACCATATCATACTCTCTCCTCTCTCACACTTCCTTACTTCCCTTACTCTCATACTCTTACCATACCATACTCTCACCTCTCACCCTTCTTTACTTCCTTTCACTTTACCTCCTCCCTCCCTGGTCCGCAGCGGTCCAGTCCACTTCACCACGGGTTCGGCCGGCTGCTCTGAGATCCACGACCACTTCATGCCCGAGCAGCCATACTGGTCAGCCATTCGCTCCATTGATTATGGCTACACGCGCCTCACTGCTCATAACAAAACTCATGTCTACTGGGAACAGGTGTCAGATGATAAGGTGAGGAGAATGGTTTCATGTTTATTTAATTTATTTCATATTTATTAAGGTTTTTAACACCTTTTTTTCTTCACAGATAGTATGTTTCAGTTCTGTTTTAATAACTTCATTTAATTTCCTTTCATAAAGTATATACATAATGTAGGGTTGTTTTTCCTTCAGTAAGTCATCAATCTATAATCTTGCTGATATGTGTGTGTGTGTGTGTGTGTGTGTGTGTGTGTGTGTGTGTGTGTGTGTGTATTTACCTAGTTGTATTTACCTAGTTGTAATTTACAGGGTTCGAGTAGGGCTCATTATGTCCTGTCTCCATAACTATATTTATCCAACTTTTCCTTAAATGTATGCACACTGGTTGCTGTGACAACTTCTTCACTTAAGCCATTCCACATATCCACCGTTCTATGAGGAAAACTGTACTTCCTGATATCCCTCAAACACTGACTCTTCACAATCTTCTTAGAATGCCCTCTCGTTCTGCTGTCCACACCTCCAGTTACCGTCACCAAATCCTGTCTGTCAATCTTCTCTATGTGATTTACCATGTTGTACATCGTAATCAGATCTCCTCTTTCTCTTCTCTCCTGCAATGTTGGCAAACTCATTTCTCTCAATCTCTCTTCATAGGTTAGATCTTTCAATTCTGGCACCATCTTTGTAGCTGTTCTCTGAATCCTTTCCAACTTCCTTATATCTTTCTTAATGCGTGGTGCCCACGCCACCGTTGCATATTCCAACTTGGGCTGTATCATGGTGGTTATAATTTTATTTATTATACTTGTATCTAGATAGTGAAACGCCACCCTAATATTTGCTAGCAACCCATACGTTGAGCCAAATATCCCATTTATATGTCTTTCCAGGGACAGAGTGTTTTGAATAATCACTCCCAGATCCTTTTCTTCTTTGTGTGTGTGTGTGTGTGTGTGTGTGTGTGTGTGTGTGTGTGTGTGTGTGTTGATGTGTGTGTGCGTATGTCTTGTCCATTTCAATAACTTAATTTTATTAACTTTTCACAAAGCACATAATGTAGGATTGTTTTGCTTTCTGTAACCTTGCTGATGTGTGTGTGTGTGTGTGTGTGCACGTGTGTTGGTTTTTTTGCTGATGTGTGTGTGTGTGTGTGTGTGTTGGTATGTCTTGTGTGTGTGTGTTGGCGTGGTGGTGGTGATGGTTGTGTTTCCTTACAGGGCGGCGAGGTGGTTGACAGTGTGTGGCTGATACGAGATAGACACGTGCCTTACAGTGAGGTAAGAGGAGAGATGTAGAGAAGACAGAGGACTTGGTAACACTTCCTTCCTCTCTCATTCTGTTTCTCATTCATTACTGTGTTGGTTGTACTTGTAGTGGGATTTGGGTTATAGAGGAAATAAAATAGTTGTCTTAATTAAGAGACAAGAGAGTATTACTGTTGGTTCTAGGTAGAGTGGGATTTGGGTTCACTATTATACCTGTGATTTCAATTTCTGGTGATTTAAGTAAAGTATATAGTAGTTGCATGTTATAGAGATTTTAGAATATATTTAGTATGTATAAACTCTGGTGTGTATATTACTTATATTTTGCAGTTCTGCATAGGATTGCAAATAAATTATCTAGAAGTATTATTTTCCTTGCAATATTTTCTTTTGATTCATTGTTTTTTGAAGATTGACTTGTAACAGTATCAATACACATTACTAATACTTTGCCTTTGAATGTGTGCCTCTGTAGTGTAGTAATAATCCGTAAACATTAGTTCATTAAAGATATCTAAAAGTGTTGAAGGTAAGTAAGGATTTTGTCTAGTATTAAATGTCAACTTTATTCCATCACTGAAGACATGACACTGCAACCTCCTATGAAAGTATGTATGATAAGAGACAGAGTTGTGTGTCTTGTATGTGACGGAAAGACAAGTTATTTGTAAAGTTAATCGTCTATTTTAATGTTAACTTTGTTCTATCACATATTGAAAGTAACAGCTGGTATCTACAGGTATTATTACACTGTGACCTCTTATGAAAGTATGTGTGATATGGGACAGAGTTGTGTGTCTCATACGTGAGGGAGAAACATGTTATTGGTAAAGTTAACTCGGACAAGGGATGATTGCAGAGTTGATTGCAGGACTGTTTTGAAGGCATCTCAGGAGTGCGTTAAAGATAATGACCTTACCGGAGTGTACCTTTGTTCTTGATCCAGATTTGAGGAACATTTTCCACTCATTAATGCAACTCTGATGACGTGATGGGAGAGTTTACCTTTGACTGGAATTATAACCGTAAACTTTACAGTACCTTTATTCCTTTCAAGGGACCGGGTAGCTCCTAAAAGTTCCGAGTTCGATCCTGGCTCACGGCAGCTTCTTGGTGAGAGGGACAGCACTCCCTTGTTAACCCTAGCAGAACTATATGGTGTATAGATGCCTAGTTCAGGGGATTTATTTAATCACCTTTTTTCACTCCTTTCAATCTTCCTTTTCTCTCTGGTATCAATTAAGAGTGGCTGACCTAAATGAATGGGCATAATGGAGGTGTCTTATAGAAATAGATTATGTGTATTTTGGTTACTTATGTTGTGGAGATGTAGAGAAAGAGGAGACATAATGACCATTACTTTTAACTTAAACTAACAAGGAAAGGGAGAGTGTAGATTGTGAAAACAGTGGTGGTTGTTGAAGGATTATGGGACAACAAGTAAATGAATTCAGAAAAAATACATAGTTAAAAGATGTAAAATTATTCAGCTTCCCAAATAGAAATTATATTAAATGAAGGTGGTATGAGCAAAGAAATGATGGGTTTAGAATTATATTGGGTTAGAATTGTTTTGTAGACTGTACAGCAAGAATTCAACTCAAATAATTTATGCTACAACTAGGTAAATATTTTTATAATTATCTGGAGATGACATTTGTAGAGAACAGTTTTAGATAAGAATAGTTTTGTAGACAGGAAAGTGAGAATGGAATTCAAATTCTATATACTACATCAAGATACAGTAAATAATTGTTAATGTAATATGTAGAGAGGAGAAGAACGAACTGTATTAGTAAATAACAGTTTTAGATAAGAATAGTTTTATAGACAGGAGTGAAAATTGAACTCAATTTTTATATACTACATCAAGATACAGTAAATATTTGTTCATTTAAGATGCAGAGAGTAGAAGGAAGAACGGTTTCAGATAAGAATTGTTTTGTAGACAGGACAGTGAAAATTGAGCTAAAATTCTATATACTACATCAAGATACAGTAAATAATTGTTGATATAAGATGTATAGAGTAGAAGGAAGAAGAACTGTATGTTGTAAGAGTATGATAAGCAAATGAATGGCAGATACTGTATCCTTTATTTATGTCACAGTGGTCATATTGGATATACACTATCTAACGTTTTACAAAAATTGCTACACCTGTATTTTCATTCTTGTCTCCTCTAACAACAGGGTACAAAGAAAACCAAAGGAGGCCTGGGAAGGGTCCAATGCTTCTGCTCTGTGTGTGTGTGTGTGTGTGTGTGTGTGTGTGTGTGTAAGTCATATTACATTATTAACACTTTAATGGATTCCCAATTTTGGCAGAAATTAATACTAGGACAATGCGATATTTTAGTCAGCTATTGTTAGATTTATAATGAGTTTTTTTTTTTTTATTATTATTATTGTCACAGTGAGAAGCATCGGTGGCCCAAGAATAAACTCAAACTAGCCAGGCTAATCATAATATCACAATATTTTTTTTTTTTTTTTTTTTTTTTTTTTTGCAAATGCCACAGGGGGCAGGAGACATTCCACGGTGGTATAGGGAAAAAATGAAAGGCAACAGGAAAGATGAAAATGGTCCGTGTACATGCTATTCAGGGTATAGCTCTCTCTCTCTCTCTCTCTCTCTCTCTCTCTCTCTCTCTCTCTCTCTCTCTCTCTCTCTCTCAGGTGCAACACTCAGCCCGTTTTGATATGGTGTGAGGGAGAATCAACACATTATTCCCCCTAACTTAGCACACTGTTGACCTGTGGCACTGAGTCATGTGCTGAGACTCCCTGGCACTCTTACTAATCATTGTGATCTCTTTTGTACCTCTGGAATATCCCTTAGGTGCCTTGGCATCTGTCTGTCTTATTCACACACACACACACACACACACTCTGCTACTGTCTCTGTCTGTCTGTCGTGAGTAACCTAACTTGACCTTTGAACTCATGACTGGCCTGACCCGAGTCACCTGGTGTTATGATTGGCTCGTTAAATTTCTTCCGAATAAACAAGGTCCCTGATTGGCCGAGTAGTATTGGTCTGAGCCAATTGGAAGAGGGACAGTTCCTAGCTATTACTATTACTTTCACTTTCATCTCTCACTCGCTACACTAAATAATGAATAAAGTCGATATGTATGTTTGTTTGTTGGTGTAGATTATATGTATATTTTTAAGACTTGCTAATTATAGTTGTTGTTCCCATTCTAAGCTTATTCTACAATTCCTCCCATTCCCACCTCCTTCCTCCCATTCCCACCTCCTTCCTTCCATTCCCACCTCCTTCCTTCCATTCCCACCTCCTTCCTTCCATTCCCACCTCCTTCCTTCCATTCCCACCTCCTTCCTCCCATTCCCACCTCCTTCCTTCCATTCCCACCTCCTTCCTTCCATTCCCACCTCCTTCCTCCCATTCCCACCTCCTTCCTTCCATTCCCACCTCCTTCCTTCCATTCCCACCTCCTTCCTTCCATTCCCACCTCCTTCCTTCCATTCCCACCTCCTTCCTCCCATTCCCACCTCCTTCCTTCCATTCCCACCTCCTTCCTTCCATTCCCACCTCCTTCCTTCCATTCCCACCTCCTTCCTCCCATTCCCACCTCCTTCCTTCCATTCCCACCTCCTTCCTTCCATTCCCACCTCCTTCCTTCCATTCCCACCTCCTTCCTTCCATTCCCACCTCCTTCCTTCCATTCCCACCTCCTTCCTTCCATTCCCACCTCCTTCCTTCCATTCCCACCTCCTTCCTTCCATTCCCACCTCCTTCCTCCCATTCCCACCTCCTTCCTTCCATTCCCACCTCCTTCCTTCCATTCCCACCTCCTTCCCATTCCCACCTCCTTCCTCCCATTCCCACCTCTTTCCTCCCATTCCCACCTCCTTCCTTCCATTCCCATCTCCTTCCTTCCATTCCCACCTCCTTCCTTCCATTCCCACCTCCTTCCTTCCAATCCCACCTCCTTCCCTCCATTCCCACCTCCTTCCTTCCATTCCCACCTCCTTCCTCCCATTCCCACCTCTTTCCTTCCATTCCCACCTCCTTCCTTCCATTCCCATCTCCTTCCTTCCATTCCCACCTCCTTCCTTCCATTCCCATCTCCTTCCTCCCATTTCCACCTCTTTCCTCCCATTCCCACCTCCTTCCTTCCATTCCCACCTCCTTCCTCCCATTCCCACCTCTTTCCTCCCATTCCCACGTCCTTCCTTCCTTCCATTCCCACCTCCTTCCTTTCTTCCATTCCCACCTCCTTCCTTCCATTCCCACTTACATCCTCCATTCCTCCCATTCCCATCTCATTCCTCCTTCTATTCCCACTTCATTCATTCCATTCCCAGCCCCTTCCTCCATTCTTGCCATTCCCATCCCATTCCTCCATGGTGATAATATAGTCATTTATAAAGTAATGGAATCTTAACTTAACCATCACTAAAAAGGGAAGAAAAATCCTTTAGTCTTAGTAATATAAATGAATAAGTTTCTTGTAAATGACCTTTTGTGAACATTTTTTGTTTTGTTTCATCCTTCATTTATTTTCATTGGTTACTGCATTTTTTTCTCATATTGTTCTCATAATTTGTATTAAGTTTATTTTTTTCTATATTTTTTCCCCATTTGTTGTTACTCGTGTTTCATTTTTTGGCATTTTTATTTTCCATCTTGTTCTCATAATTTGTGTTGAGTTGCTGTTTATTATAGTTTCTCCTTGGGATTGAGGTGTCTTTAAAACACACATGCCATTGAACTTAAGCTCTTCAAAAGAATATTTAATCATTTTGAAACCATACTTACAGAGTTTAGAAATGTATATGTCTACGTATAAGTTTTAAAAATCTGCAAAGTAAGACTAAAAATTGTTTATATTCAATTGATCTGCATGATAAAATTATAATGTTTCCGCTAAGCTATCAGTATTAGCATCTGTTTTCATATTTAATTAAGTCAACATTTTTACCCTTCAGTGTAAAGTTACATTTGTGCTTTAAACTGTCAGGATAAAATTTAATAATTCCAGATTTGTATGTAAATAAATGACATCAATAGTCTAATTAATTAAATGTTAGTGGGTACTTTCACTATGGCTCTCATTAGATACACACACACACACACACACACACACACACACATACATACACACACCATCCTGCTGCCACCCTGACTCCCTTTTTTAAGCTCTGAGGTGTTAAGTTAACTTGCACATCACACTCAGGTCTTACACACTAAAAAGTATTAATTTTTTGGAACTTTTGAGTCAAGATTCACCTGAGAAGTAACAGATATTTTCCTTACATTTTTTATTCGTATTTTTATTTATTTTTCTTCTGTTGGGCCTCTCTATCTGTTTCGCTTTGAATTTTGTTATGTTCTTGTCTCCTTATATTGTTATTGATGCTTAGTGAGGGAGTGAGGTTACAAACAGAAAGGTCAGGTTAGGTCAGGTCAAGTTCAGCCTTTTGGTTTGGTGGTCAGAGTTACACACATGAGGTAGGTGGCTGCATCTACCCCGTCAGGAGGAAGGTCAAGAAGCATGTATGTATGTATGTCTGCATGTCTATATGGGGTATTTCCACCACCAGACAGCAGACAGAGTAGTGTGTCTGTGTGGCAGAGGACAGCAAGAGTCATCAGCAGGGTAATTGACAGGGTGACTGGCAGGGGGTGGTGGCGGCAGGACTGTTAGGGTGGTTGGTTTTGGCTCAACATTACCCGAGTGGTTGGTGAGGGCCAGTCAGTGCCTCCGCTTGGCACTCGCTGGAACCAGTGCCAGACTGGTTGAGTCTAAGTGGATATTGCAAGTAATATAGTATTTATATGTAAGTATATATCTCCGTAGAGAAATTCTCTATTAACTTAAGGGAATATAAAAGCCACAAGAGGATTTTAACCAGCGACTGCTGCGTCCACGCCAGCCTGGCCTGACCTGTCCTCACCTGGTCCGCCACCCACCTGAAAGGACTTGGCACTTGGCACGGCCAATGCACACGTACGTACGTACTCTCCTGGCCAGTCAGAACAGACTGTCACTGTTGCCCAAAAGATGAAGAGCAATGCCAGTGTGTTTGCCCGAAAGAGGGCATGGAGGAGTAGTTTTGATATATGGTTCTTCATCAAGACAAGTTTAGCACCTTGTAAAATAAGGAGCACAAACTATTAAAAATATAGTGTGCAGTCACGCCCTCACCAACCACCTCAAGACAGACACCACCACCACCACCACCACCACAACCACAGGCAGGAAAGAAAAGAAGCCAATTAAAGGGTGAACCAGACTCATAGAAAGAAAACAAACTATATGAGTTGAAGTGTTGTGATGTGTGGTGTGTGGAAGGCAGAAGGGAATAGCCTTGGACCTTAGTATTGGAGGGAATGAGGCATCAGACAGACAGGTATCGAGTGGTGTAGTGTTAGGAGTGTGGTAGATGGTAGTTGGTAGGTGGAAGGTGGTGATTAAGTGTGACTGTTAGTGGTCGGTGAAGGGACCAACTATAGTGTTAATGTTATTTTTGTGGTGGTGATGTAATTATCAACCACACTCAGTCAACAGAAGGTAACACGTTGGTAGTATATATAGAACAGAGGCCCAAACACGATGGAGGGTGTTAAGAGGGCAAGGAAGGCCAGTTAGGTTAGGTTAGGTTAGTTAAGTGGTCTGGGAATAACTACATCAGTCTCTCAGGTGCTATAGTAAAAGGTGGGCGTGGCACTAGTAGGTGAGAAAACATAACCAATAACAACATCGTGTGGTATCGTATGTATATGAATACGAAAATATAATAACATAATAGTAATTTTTAACACTTGACAAAATTAACATTAACACTACACAACGCCTGGGTGACAAAAGGACCCACCTACGCTATCAAGGTTTTTACTCACATGGATGTAAATGAACATCGGCTTCAAGACAAGATTTCTTTTATACACTAGACAAAAATACCGTAATTCTATGGTACAAAGGGTGGCAAGATGAGCCAGAAAAAATAGATTATGGTCTCGGGAGGGACTTGACTTGACTTATTGGGAAGCAAAGAGAGGGATGAGGGACCCACAGGGGGTGACACACACATACACATGCACACATACATCCATACACACATACATATTCATACACAATGTGGTTGCTGTTTTTAATATGGAATCCAAATCATCCTATATAAACACTGAATACTGTGATAGAATTCATAATACAACAATCAATATATTAAAGCTTTTGAATATATTTTTTGATAATTAAAAATTTTTTCATTAAGGATTTTAATGAATATAAAAATCAATGTGAAGGAAAGACTTATTATGGATGACTTATATAAATTGTCTGATAATTTCATTTATTTGACAATACTTTCCTTAATTAAATGTCTGTTTTTGTTTAGTTTTAGTTGTGTTCAAGCAAAGCGCGTTCATGAAATATTCCTGATTTTGGAAAATAGACACATTTCTTAACAATTAACAGGGTAAAATGGTTACGAACAATTTTTCTCAATTAATGAATGAAGTAGTAGTAGTAGTAGTAGTAGTTTAAGGCAAGATGAAGAACACCACTCGCAGTTTTATCAGTAATCAAGCTTGCTAAAAAATGACAAAATACAGCAGCTCAGGTGGAAATGGAAACAACGGTGTAGAATTATAACTCAACTTAACATGTGCACCGACAGGAGAGTGTGGGAGGTGTGATCCCCTGTGGTTAGGGAAAGGGGAGGGGTGAGCTCGCACAAGGGGGAGGGTATTAAGGGGTCAAGGGCTCAAGGGGGTGGTAGAAGGTAAAGACTACAGGAGGGAGGGATGTGAGCTATATAATGTCTGCATAGGTGTGTGTGGTGCTGTGGATTAATAAATAATGACAAGTTTATTTATGCTCTGCAGGATACGAGGACACTCTCTCTCTCTTTCTCTCTCTCTCTCTCTCTCTCTCTCTCTCTCTCTCTCTCTCTCTCATCTCTCCTCTCTCTCTCTCTCTCTCTCTCTCTCTCTCTCTCTCTGCAGAGCTAATGTCCAATTGGCAATGATATGAAGTCAAGGTCAAGATCATTAGTACTGGTGTGACCTTCCTTAATTATCTGAGAGATGTGATGTTTTTAGTCCTCACTCTTATTGATGATATTTGATTATTTTGATGTAATTAATTGTTTGTGTATCGTCATTACTGTTATTTTATTTTATTGTTATTACTGATATTATTATTATTATTATTATTATTATTATTATTATTATTATTACTATTACTATTTTCGTTATTATTATTATTAAGTTATTGTTATTGTTATATCATTATTATATTTGTTATCATTATTACTATTATTATTATTATTATTATTCACTGGGATTGAGAGGCGCCATTTTTACCACCACATGACAAAGAACTACAACAACTTATAATGATAAAAAGAAATTATAATGATAATAAAGTAAAGTAAAAACCCAAATAAAGGTATATCATGAGCTGCTGCTACAAGGAATCGACAACAATCATTGGACATTAAAAAATCCCACATTAGAGAGGGGAAGGTCTGGCCAGCACCCAAACCCTGGCAGCCCAGACTGACACCCTTACAGCACACAGCCTAGACCAGCCTCTCATTACTGCCGGCACAGACACTCTCCCGGCAGACTGAGAAACACACACACAAAGGAATCGGGTGAAGTCAATATCCAATTATTGTACTGAAATTATAACATTGCGAAAAGTAAAACAAACACGCTCGAGCAGGAAATTATAGACGACTCGCCTGCCCAGCGCAGATTACATTCAGACCTCACTTGCCTCGTACAGGTAAGCTAAGTTACGCTCGTTACCTGCTCGGGGCAAGCGAGAACCGAACTAAATGTTCTCAGCCTGCCGAGACCTTAGGCCAGAACTCCCCCTCGGGCCTCCTGTCGCTGCCGCTGCCTACCGCCATGCGACACAGTGCCAGACACAGACACACCCGAGGGCGTCCACTCGCCTTCTCATCGGATGTCAGAGATGTTGGCCTTGGAGCCGAAGATACGAAGCAGCTCGTTCTCGTAGTCCTCAATGTTACGTTTCATTAGGTCCATACACGGCCCTAACAGACGCTCAAACGCCTCCACGTCCAGGACTGTTAAGGGATCAAGGGGTCAAAGGTCAGCTACATATTAATAAAATAATAACAATAATAATCAGTTTAATAAGAAAAAGGCATATTGGTGCCCACTTCATGACCTACTTATTCTGTGTGACCTTCGATGTCTAACACGTGTTGGAAAGCTTCATTAACTAACTTCATAATGTATACAAACTATTTATCACAACTTAACATAATACACCTAGCATAATAAGAGCTAAATATTAATGTCTTATCCTCATAACTTTTCACTCCCCTCATACACAAGACGCAGCCCTGCATTTTTATTGTCCCTTAGCCATTACCCTTTTAATGTAAAAATAAACATAGTAAACCCAACAGTATAGTGGCAAGAGATACAGTACATAATATACCTTGCATAATAACAGTTAAATATTCATGCCTAATCCTGATAATTTTTCCACTCCCAATCATACACAATATGCAGCTCTGTACATAAACCCAACAGTATATAAGTATACTAACAAGAGGTACAGTACTTACATGCTACTTTTGTCTTCCCTACAGCAAAGACGGAGGCAGCACGAGCCTTCTTGGTGACCAGGGCGAGTTCTCCAAAGTAGCTGCCAACTGTAACTCTGCTTATCTAAGGGTAAGGAGAACAGAGTGAAGTTAGTGGAGAGTGACTTGGATAAGGAAATAATTATAGGTTTTTTGTGGTGATTAGTTAGGGAAAAGAAATTGTTGGATTTTTGAGAGGATAGAAGTAAAGGGAAGGTGTTCTATTTCAGTATTTTCCAGCCATTGCAAGGTATAGACACAGGAGAAGGATGTAGATGAGGTAAAGAGTATATAACTGTATTCAATAATGTGGGAAATAAAGATAGATAATAATGGTAATGATTGTTTGGAAAATAGTATACGATGAACGAATGAATGATGGTTTCTTTAACGCACACACACACACACACACACACACACACACACACACACACACACACACACACACACACACACACACACACACACACACACACACACACATATACACTTGGAATGGACTGAAAGAAGAGCTGATAATGGCAAAAAATGTACATTAACTGAAGGAAAAACTGGACAACTATAGATACGGAGAGGACCAGACGAGTGTAGCTCAGACCCTATATACTACAACTAGGTAAACACACACACACACAAACACACCTCCTTCTCCTTGTCGTCATCTTTGGTCATTGTGACACGCACTGTTCCGTCCTCCACAAAGAACATGCCGTCCCCTACGTCACCTTGCATGATAATCCTCTCTCCGTCATCAAACACCTTCGTCACCAGCGCATCAGCAAGGTTCATGCGCTCGTATTTCTGTAGAAGGGAAAAAGGAATAATGTTAGTTAGGTTATGTAGTTATGTAGTTAGGTGTTTAACTTTGATTCTGTAGGTAATTAGTGATATTTTGTTTTTCTTATAATGTTTGTTTAGGTGAATGATTATATATATATATATATATATATATATATATATATATATATATATATATATATTTCCCCCCCCCCCCCCCCCCCCGGGTTTGTGAAGGGGAATTAATATTACTTAAATGGAAGTTAGGGAATTCAGTAATTTTTCATTGTTTCTCTGGGAGGGAAATACATACAATTTTTTGCCTACACACACACACACACACACACACACACACACACACACACACACACACACACACTTACCTCCAAAGTCTTCAACATGGGAACATTCTCCAGCAGTGACTCGTACATTCTCCTCTTCCTACAGGCAGACTTGAGTAATATTCGCCTGAAGGTGGTTCGGTCCATGGCCCACAAAGCCCCTGAGGTCACAGCTTGGATAGTGGCAGCTCGGGGCAGGTTGTACATTAAAGCCAATTCACCAAAACTTCCCGAGGTGTCGTATTTACCAACAGGAATTGGCTCGGGGTCATTCTCCCCCTTGACGAAAATATTGTACACACCCCTGGAAGTAAAGTAAGTAAAATAAGTGTTGGGGTTATGAGAGAGAGAGAGAGAGAGAGAGAGAGAGAGAGAGAGAGAGAGAGAGAGAGAGAGAGAGAGAGAGAGAGAGAGAGAGAGAGAGAGAGAGAGAGAGAGAGAGAGAGCACAGTTATACTATTCATTGGTTCTGAATCCTAGCTGTGGGTATCATTCATCATTTTCAAGTTGGGTTCTCTCTCTCTCTCTCTCTCTCTCTCTCTCTCTCTCTCTCTCTCTCTCTCTCTCTCTCTCTCTCTTTGTGTACTCATTCATTTATGTGTATTTTGAGCTGGTGTGTGCATGGATTATACATCACACACACACACACACACACACACACACACACACACACACACACACACACACACACACACACACATACACACACACACATACACACACACACACACACACACACACGCAGGGGACACTTACGATTCAATTACGTAGAAGTTATCCCCGTCATCGCCTTGCTTAATGACATATTCTCCTTCTGTGACAACGCGCTCAAACATTGCATCAAGAACCTCTGATATCTGGTCCTGTAGGGGTGGGAAGGAGGGCGTGAGGCAGTGTTAGGGGGGGAGGAGGAGGAGGAGGAGGAGGAGAAGGAAGAGGAAGAGATGACAGGGAAGACAAGAAAAGGATGAAGACAGGTGTATAGGAGGAGGAGGAAATAACAAGGAATAACAGGAGGAGGAGGAGGAGGAGGAGGAGGAAGTAACAGGTATAGGTTAATAGGAAGAGGAGGAGGAGGAGGAGGTGTAGAGGACAGGGAAGACAAGAAAAGGAAGAAGACAGGTGTATAGGAGAAAGAAATTATAAGGAATAATAGGACGAGGAGAAGGAGGAGGAGGAGGAAGACAAGGTTTCTTTATAATAACTTCATAGGAAAGAAAAGAAGATTATTTTGCACTTTTAAGAGTACTTTGTTGTAATAATATAAAGATAATTACATACAAAAATTACCATAGTAAAAAAAACTGCTTGTAATCATTCTATAACTTTCATAACCACTGGAATAGAAAAATTTATTATTACATACAAAAGATTACACAAAAATATACATGTTTTCTGTTTAAGATTTTTTAAGGAGAAAAAAAGAAATAGATTATGAAAATTAAGAAAGATTGTAACTTGGATAAGAGAAATTGCAGTGGAAAAATGGTGTTATTATATACATAGAATGAAGGAAACTCAAGACAGTGTTATGTTTACTGATAGATAAACATTGATACGAGGTCAGATCATGTGAGGAATATCAATGACCTAACACTGACGTCAAACAACTTTTTTTTTATGCTTCCATTTATCAAAAGTAGAACGAGGAAAAAATTCAATTAAGATTAGACTGAAAATTTTGAGTAACCTTTCCTTAGATAGCCATTGAACACCTTTAGAATTTCTCTCAAGCTATATAATATTACATACGATTATTATACTTTATGCTGTAACTCGTAACACTTATAAACTCACGAGAGTGCCAGAGTGCCATAGTTTAATGGAATTCTACTCATATAATCATACAGCCAGCGAGGGAATAATCAAATACTAAATAGCGTTTTCGTGATCACAGGAACATGAAAATTGATGGTGTATATTATAATTGGACTGAATTATTGAATCTAAGGTTATAAGAAGGTTAAAAGAAAGAATATAGTTTTTTGTGTGTAAGTCATTGCCATGTAATGTAAGAGTGAGATTATAAGACAACTATCCATCGTACAGAATGAAAATTTTTTGTAACTTTTATCAGAAATTGATGGTAAGGAAAGAGTGGCTATGTAAATTAATGGGTTGTGTCAGTGCATAACATTCTCTCTCTCTCTCTCTCTCTCTCTCTCTCTCTCTCTCTCTCTCTCTCTCTCTCTCTCTCTCTCTCTCTCTCTCTCTACGTCAAGGGAATCACTGACTAAATTATTTCGTATTCTTGGAAATCTTGTGAGTTGTTGACAGAGGGAGGAAAGAAGGAAGGAAGGGTAAAGGTGAGGGAGAGATTAAATGAGGGAGGGAAGGCTTAGGTAGAAGAAATTAGGGAGGAAGTGGAGGAGGAAAACTAGAGAGAGAGAGAGAGAGAGAGAGAGAGAGAGAGAGAGAGAGAGAGAGAGAGAGAGAGAGAGAGAGAGAGAGAGAGAGAGAGAGAGATTAAGGAAAGGAAATTTGGGAAGAAGGAAAATTGAAAAATATCTTTGACTAATCCCAAGTAATGTAATCTGATGTAATCCCAGAAATAATATAATGAAATTCCCCTCAAGTCATTCCTTTCATTCTACTTTTGACCTAAGTAATTTTAATTAATATACATATAATGGCATATGTAATCTTATACCTATATATGTAATTTCTCAAGGTAATATAATCCTATGTAATTCCAGATATAATATAAGTAATTTGTGATAATTCTAAGTAATTATCTTGCTATCTTATTAGTAAACGGAGAGAGAGAGAGAGAGAGAGAGAGAGAGAGAGAGAGAGAGAGAGAGAGAGAGAGAGAGAGAGAGAGAGAGAGAGAGAGAGAGAGAGAGAACAAGGGAGGGTGACTAAAGAGAGGAAGAAAGGAGGGAGTGAGTGGAAGATAAGAGAAGAGAGAGAGGGATGAAAAAATATAGGAAAAGGAAGAGGAAGGGAGAGAGGGAGAGGAGAATGTTTGGAGATATATTGCACTGAATTACGAGTTCAGGAAACACTATACTAACACAACCAGCTGCTCTCTCTCTCTCTCTCTCTCTCTCTCTCTCTCTCTCTCTCTCTCTCTCTCTGTGTGTGTGTGTAAGGCCCTCTGACGCATTGTAATTGAATACTGTTATGAGAAGAAGTGGACGCCCTTGAAGAAGCGTAACTCCCCATGTTTTGGTAACCCAGCGGCCACTGACTGAGCGTTACTGCAATGTTGTGGCGAGGGTGGGCGCCCTTTGTAAGCATACTCACACCATCTTAACGGGATTGCAAAAATGTTGGTGGTGTCTATGAATTATTATGGTTGAAGAAAGAAAGGCGTGGTCAGCGTTTTTGGATATTGGATATGAATTGAGATCACGTGTGTGTGTGTGTGTGTGTGTGTGTGTGTGTTCCTTAACTGAACGGATGCCGGATAGGAAAGGTAAATAAATAAATGATTAACGATTAGCTGATATCTTCTGTCTGCGAGAACGTGAGGAAAATCAATAGAGATGCATTATCTTATTATGAATGGAGAAATCTATTTATTTTATCTATATAGCTATGTATTTATCACACACACACACACACACACACACACACACACACA
>JAXIVD010001544.1:0-7500 GCA_036785275.1 Cancer borealis
CTTCCCTCCCCCTAGAGGGGGGAGGGGGGGAAGCGGCGTCAGCCATGGGGTACACCCCCCTCCTACAGGAGGGGAGCGGGACACAAGCGGGAGGACGCACAGACTGAGCCCAGACACGGTACTGTGTACACGTAGTTCTGCTGCTGTTGTCACCTTCGGGTGTTTAATATATTTTGACGGCCCCTCAGGTCTAGGTTAGATAAATAAATATAGGTGTCCCTCTACCTATGTACTGAGTTTTGTTACCTCATTGTCCTCACCTTAGTGACAACAGTAGGTGTCTGTTGTCAGATTGTCAGATTGTCCTTCCTCTCTCACCTACGTAGTGTCCGCCTCAGTGAGCGTGCTTTTGGGGTGAATTAACACCGATCGGCTCCCCTAGAGTGGTTTGGCAAGACAATCTGACGCTAGGAAACTCCTCCCTGGCGTCCTCCTGCTTGTGTCCTGCTGCCCTCCTGTAGGAGGGGGGTGTACCCCATGGCTGACGCCGCTTCCCTCCCTCCCCCCTCTAGGGGGAGGGAGGGTCCAGACCGACCACCCCTAACGAACACACGGCTCCTCTCCTATGACAAAGGAACCTATGTGACACTTAAATCCAAGACCCAGACCCGCCTATCTACTGTAAATTCCTTTATAATAAAAAAAGTAATTGATGTAAACATTGGTACTGTTGCCAATGTTAAAAAACTTGCAAGCGGAGATCTGTTAATAGAAACATTCAACTCCAAACAAGTCAGTTCCCTAATGAAGCTACAACGCATGCATGATATTGAGATTGAAGCTTCGATCCCAGTATCCATGAACTCGTGTCGGGGGGTTGCCTCCCATCGCGATTTTGTGGATATGACGGAAGACGAAATCGTTGATAACATGTATGATCAGGGCGTCATTGGGGCTCGTAAGATCACTAAATTCGTTGACGGCGCGAGAAGGAACACTGCTTCAGTCACGTTAACTTTTGCTGTTTGCTGTTACCAAGTTGCCTGATAGAGTGGATGTAGGATACGAGCGTGTTCCCGTTCGTCCCTATATTCCAAACTCTCTTCGGTGCTTTAAATGTCAACTTTATGGTCACCACGGAAATGCTTGTCGTTCTGTTCAATCTTTTTGTGGTAAGTGTGCTTGCGAAGGTCATTCGTCGGAACAGTGTTTGTCATTGGTAGAGAAGTGTCGTAACTGTTCAGAAGCTCACTCTACTTTCTCGCGGGATTGTCCTGCTTGGAAGCTGGAGAAAGAGATCTGTACCGTTAAGGCAGTCGAAGGCATCTCGTACTTTGACGCGAGGAAACGAGTGAAGAAAGCGCACGTCGCGCCTTCTCCAGGCGTTTCATACGCGGCAAGCGTACAGATGCGTCCAGTGATGAAGTCTGTTTCGATTCAGACTGAAACTCTGCCGGCTGCACCTGTCCCAGCTGTTTCTCTCACTAAAAGTACCTCATCCACTCCTCCAACACCTACTACCAGAAAAACCACCACACCTGCCTCTTCCTCCTCCCTCTCCTCTTCCTCCACCTCCACCACCACCTCCAGCTCCATCTCTACCTCCTCCTCCACTAAAACCAAATATGCCTCTGCTGTCTCTACCACTCCACCAAAGAAAGAAAAGAACGACAAGGATAATAAATGTAATTACACAAAATTAGAACGCAATTCCTCCTCTCATGTCATCCCAGGTCCCGCACCATCGAGGAAGGGCTCTCACGCTCGCTCCCTCTCGACCAGCTCCGGGGAGTTAACTATTGATGAACCGATGCAGATCTCCTCTTGCAAGGGCCGAGAGAGGTCCCCGGCTAGCGCCTCCGAGCGCAAAAAAACTAAGGAACACGGCCGCTCCCATAACTCTTAAACCATTACGTTCAACGTTTTACAGTGGAACTAGAAGTATTCGGAATAAACTTCCATATATGTCACTTTTAGTGAACTTACACGGGCCGTCCGTTATTTGCCTACAAGAGACGATGCTGGAGGATCATCCTGATCCTTCAGTACTAAAACACTACCATGCGTACAGAAGACACGACGGTCACGGCGTGGCCGTATACACACATAAAACACTACCACACACAGAAGTGACGTTGGATACCACTCTGGAGGCAGTCGCGTGCAGAGTGAAATTCAATGGCACGTATCTGGCTATCTGTTCTCTCTACTTGCCTCCC
This sequence comes from Cancer borealis, assembly GCA_036785275.1. NCBI lineage: Eukaryota > Metazoa > Arthropoda > Malacostraca > Decapoda > Cancridae > Cancer > Cancer borealis. The sequence goes on from JAXIVD010001544.1 coordinate 2,160, forward strand.
AATACGCCTATTGCTGATGATGACTTAAGGTCGTTATTTCGCCAGCTTCCAGGCAACAAGCTGGTTTTGGGCGACTTTAACGCTCATCATCAGCAATGGGGCAGTGAGAGGTCAAGTGTACTTGGGGAACAGATTGTTAACATTCTCCTACAGACAAACCTCTGTCTTTTGAACTATGGTTGTGCGACTCGTGTAGACTATCGGACAGGTAACGCGACTGCCATTGACTTGTCATTGGCCTCGCCAAATATGTTCTCTGACTTCTCTTGGGAGGTCAGCGACGACGCACACGGAAGTGACCACCTACCAATCTGCATCTCTTACGCACGCGACGTTGCCTCTACCCCTCCTCCACCTAAATTTAATTTTAAGAGAGCAGATTGGGCAACCTTCCGTGTGATCGCCGATGTGGATGTATCTGGCGAGGACACTGACACAATGGTTAGCAACGCAACACAATCCATTTAACACGCCGCTGAGGCATGTATTCCGAAAACTTCTACAATTCATACAAAGCATGGAGTTCCATAGTGGACAACGGATTGCCGACAAGCACTTCGTGAGCGTAATAGGCGATACAGGTATTTCAGCCAGCAGCCCAGTCAAGCTAATTTCATGGCCTATAAAAAGGCAAGGGCTCAGGCAAGGAAAGTCATCCTTCAAGCTAAGAGGGGCTCTTTCAGAGAGTTCACATCATCGGTAAGCCGTACAACCCCGCTAGGACAGGTATGGAACACAGTCCATATCCTTAGCGGGTATAAAACAACCACTCCGATAACCACACTCATCACCAACGGGGATGTTACAGACACCCCCCCAGCTATTGCCAACACCTTAGCCCGGCAATTTGAACAGGCGAGTAGCTCCGCCTCGTTCCACCCTGCCTTCCTTCCCCGGAAGGAGGCGGCAGAATAAACAGTCCCAAACTTTACCACAGGAGGCGTAAACACTGATCACAACTCAGAGTTTACGCCGGATGAACTCCTCCTTGCCCTGAAATCCTGTAAAGGCTCCAGTCCTGGTCCAGATCAAATATCATACAGCATGCTCCAAAATATCGGCCCTAGTTCACTTACTAAATTACTCTCCCTTTATAATAGAATCTGGACCACTCATACCTTCCCCCAATCTTGGCACTTTGCTTACGTTATCCCTATACCCAAAAAGACTGGTCGCCTTACGGAGCACAGTGCGTTTCGCCCTATTGCGCTCACGAGCAGTCTCTGTAAGGTCATGGAACGCATGATCAACAAAAGGCTGCTTTTTGTTTTAGAAGCAAAAGGTGTGTTAAGTGGTCAACAATCGGTTTTTCGAAAATACCGAAGCACGATGGACCATTTAATGCACCTGGAGCATTGCATTTCAGAGGCTTTCGCCAAAAAAGAATTCATGGTAGAGTGTTCTTGGACGTTCACAAAACCTTCGACATGACATGGCGACACGGTATCCTCATGAAACTCCATGCTCACGGTTTAAGAGGTAACTTGCCTATTTTTGTTCATAATTTCTTACAGGACAGAACTTTCTCTGTCAAGCTTCCCGGTAACGTATTCTCGGACATTTATGTCCAGGAAAATGGGGTGCCACAGGGTAGTGTTCTTAGTCCTATATTATTTTTTGTTATGATTAATGATATTCTGTCATCAACTCCTGTCCAAAGAAATCTTAAATACTCGCTCTATGCTGACGACTGTGCGTTATGGCATTCGTCGCCAAATGCGCAGTTCTCGGCTGGACGGATTCAAATTGCTCTTAACTCCGTCCAACAGTGGGCCGGCCTCTCTGTGGGGATTTAAGTTTTCTGTTCCAAAGTGTATTGGTGTAGTTTTCACTCAACGTTAAATTCCCGCTTTGCATATTTCTCTTCAAGATCAGCCGATACCGTTTCAAAATTCAGTTAAGTTCTTGGGTCTGCATTTTGACAGCAGACTCAATTGGAAAACACCCATAAATAATTTACTAGTTCGTTGCCATAAAAAAGTAAATGTCCTAAAATACCTATCAGGTACTTCTTGGGGAGCAGACAGAACATCTTTATTAATGGTGTACAAGTCCTTAATTCGTTCTCACTTAGACTATGGCTCACCGGTGTATGGGTCTGCGTCGGACGCAACACTGAGGAGGCTGGATGTATTTCAGAATGCATGTCTGCGAATGTGTCTTGGAGCCCTACGGTGTACACGCGTGGGGCGTTTGGAGGTTGAGGCCAATATACCACCACTAAGTGTGCGACGGGACGACCTATTACTGGCATACGGCCTGTCAACGGCCCGGAAGACTCCACTCGGTCTCATGGCAGCTACTGTAATCAAGCAGCACCACCATCTCCACACTGGTCGACACCGTCCACTAGCTGTCCGCCTTCACACTTTATGCCAGAAGTGTGAAGTGGACCTTGACGGTGTTGATCAGCTTGTGCAACAAACAAAAGCCCTTGGGAGCCCAATGCCAACATCAATATTAAATGGCTACCCAAGCACAAGCCTGCCATGACCAAAGTGGAGATAGGCTATCACTTCCGGGCTCTCGTCGCTAGCCTCCCTCCCTCCCTTCACCTGTACACTGACGGCTCCAAGTCGAGTGAATGTGTGGGTGCTAATGTTTGATCGCGTGAATGTGCCCTCAGGTTCCAACTACCTTCCCATACATCGGTGTTTTCCTCAGAACTTTTTACGATTGATAAAGCCATAGACTATGCACTAAATTCAAATCATAACGTAATTGTCATTTTCACGGACTCTATGTCAGCCCTTCAGGCGATAGAGTCAAGGCGCACGGATGCCAATGAAATCCAAGGCAATATCATTAATAAGCTAAATTCACGCCGTAAGTCTTTCTCTTTGTTTTGGGTGCCTAGTCATTCGCGTATTTACGGGAATTAGCAGGCTGACATGCTGACTAGGTCCGCTGCAGAGCTCGAGGGAGCGTGGAACTTCCGTCGCGATCTGCAGTCATGTCTCTCGGCTGCAAAATCATCAGTTTTCCTCCTGTGGCAAAGTCACTGGGACAACCTCCATCTTCCCACTATAAAACCCATCCTAGGCGAGTGGGCTTCCTCCAACCGTCCCACAAGGCGTCAGGAGATGGTCCTCGCACGCCTCAGGATGGCCTGCACCCTACCCACTCACATGCTCCCCTACATCGCCCACGCCTTCCCACCCCAATGCATCACCTGCCACACTACCCTCTCTATCGATCACATCGTGCTTCACTGTGTGCGTTATCGGGAGGCGCGACGGTCCCTCGCAGCTTGCTGTGAGGTCCGCTGCCTTCCGATGACGCAGACCACTCTTCTGGGTGACCAGCATCCGGATGTGGTCGATAACCTGATGATTTTCCCGGCCGAGACCAATTTAATCAAAGAGTTATGACCTACTTGTATATTCCAATGCTTTTTATTATTGTACCACCTTGTATATACTGGACTTTCTCTTAATATATATATATGTTTTGATATGAATGAGAGTATGTATTATATGTCTGGCGTGAATGTCAATTATTCCCCATGTTATTATAAATATGTATTTGTACGTATCCTCCCCCATTGTATGTATGTACTATTTTTGTCCCTCACCTACCCTGACTAATGACTTTAGTTTTTGCCTTAAGTTCAGGCTCCCAAGTATGAATGTGTGTGCATGATGCGTGTCTGAAATTGTATGAATGTATTTCTATGTATAAAAATATAAAATGAATAAAAAAAAATATAATTAAATAAATTAAAGGGAACAAAATTTAATAAATAAAAAAAAAATAAATAAATAAAAAAAAAAAAAAATAAATAAATAAAAATTTAAATAAAATAAGTAAAACTTAAATTTATATGGCCTAATAGCCTATGCCATGGTTGATGGCTTAAAAAAAAAAAAAAAAAAAAAAAAAAAAAAAGGGAGGACGCCAGAGAAGAGTTTTCTAGCATCAGATTAGCGTCCTGCTAAGCTACTCTAGGGGGACCGATCGGTGTTAATTCATCCCAAAAGCACGCTCACTGAGGCGGACACTCCGTAGGTGTGAGAGGAAGGACAATCTGACAACCTGACAACAGACACTTACTGTTGTCACTAAGGTGAGGACAATGAAGTAGCAAAAGTCAGTAGTATGGGTAGAGGGACCCTATATTTATTTAACTAACCTAGACCTGATGGGCCGTCAAAATATAATTAACACCCGAAGGTGAGAGACAGAAGCAGCAAGACAACGTGCACTCAGTACAGTGTCTGGGCTCAGTCTGTTGATCCCCTAAACTTTTTTTTTTTTTTTTTTTTTTTTTTTTTTTTTTCCATCAGCCATGGCATTGGCTATTAGGCTATATAAATTAAATTTTGAACTTTTTTTTTTTTTTAGTATTATTTTATTTTATTTATTTTTTATTTGTTTATCAATTTAATTATTTTTTATTTTTTTTTTAATTTTTTTTCCTTTAATTTATTTACATGTTTGTTTGTTTGTTTGTTTGTTTGTTTTATTTTTTTATTTTATTTATTATATTTTTTTTTTTATCCATTTTATATTTGTACATAGAAAAAAAAAAAAATAAAAATATATTCATACAATTCCAGTCACGCATCATGCATACACATTCATACTTGGGAGCCTGAACCTAAGGCAAAAACTAAAGTCATTAGTCAGGGAAAGTAGGGGACAAAAATGATACATACATATAATGGGGGAGGATACGTACGAATACGTATTTACAATAAATTTGGGGATAAGTGCATAACATCCACGCTAGACACATAATCATTCATTCAAAACATATTTATAATAAAAGAAAGTGCAGTATATACAAAGTGCCATCAATAAAAAAGAAAAACATTGAAATATACAAGTAAGTCATAACTCTTTGATTAAGTTGGTCTCGGCCAGGAAAATCATCAGGTTATCGACCACATCCGGATGCTGGTCACCCAGAAGGATGGTCTGCGTCATCGGAAGGCGGCGGGCCTCACAGCAAGCTGCGAGGGACCGTCGCGCCTCCCGATAACGCACACAGTGAAGCAGGATGTGGTCAATAGAGAGGGTAGTGTGACAGGTGATGCATTGGGGTGGGAAGGCGTGGGCGATGTAGGGGAGCATGTGGGTGGGTAGGGTGCAGCCCATCCTGAGGCGTCCGAGGACTACCTCCTGACGCCTTGTGGGGCGGTTGGAGGAAGCCCACTCGCCTAGGATGGGTTTTACTGTGGGAAGATGGAGGTTGTCCCAGTGACTTTGCCACAGGAGGTAAACTGATGATTTTGCAGCCGAGAGACATGACTGCAGATCGCGACGGAGGTTCCACGCTCCCTCGAGCTTTGCAGCGGACCTAGCCAGCATGTCAGCCTGCTCATTCCCGTAAATACGC
>JAXIVD010001544.1:20000-27500 GCA_036785275.1 Cancer borealis
CTGTTTTAGTGTTGGCGCATCAGCGTGGCCACGGGCATCACATAGGATGGTGCCTGCAACAACACTCCACAGGATCCACAGGATCCACAGGTGTGTGTGTTGTTGCGGGCCCCGCCCGCCACCATAACATCGTCTGGGGAAGACGGGAGTCAAGCCTCACAGAGGAATGAAGATTCCCTGAGAGTGAGAAGGAAGAATGTTAAAGGACTGGTAATGATAAGGAAGAAGGCCACGCTAAGGCTATGACACTCGGTGCGGGCTCTGCCAGTGACAGTAGTATCGACTGGAGAGGTTGGTCCGGCCCAGTAGCAGCAGAGTGAAGTTTCTCTGAGGAGAAGGAGTGGAAAGACATGCGAGGTGTCGTAGAGGGTGTGTGCTTTCCACATACGTGGGAGTGTACTTTGTGTCAGCTAAGTACGGCTAGGCATGGAAGATAATTACATCCTTTGTGTTATGAGGAATGTTGCGGGCCCCATCCCGCGGGAAGTGTTAGAGACGAGGCTACGTGACGAGTCGGTGTGTTACGCCTTTGTATTGCGGGACCCACGCGGCTTGTTGGAGGAGGCGTGGGAGCCTGCGTGGCGGGAACAGACGAGCAGTCATGGGTGAAGAGTTGCCAGCGAGTATTAAGGCGAGTCTTGCTCAGTGATACTTTAATTTCTTCTTCCTCGTTCTTCTAATTTTCCTGTCTTTCCTTCTTTCCTCTTTTCATTGCAAGGTGGCCTGCTTTGAAGCATAATCTTTCCTGCTTCTTCTCATATATTTGTTATCTCTACGTTGCTTATGAGCGGAGCAGTGATTTTATGAAAGAAAGCAATTTATTAGGCTATGCGTCGAGACGGAGCGGTGTGTGAGAAACACGGCGCACCGGTCGTACGAGTTGGCATCTCTGCCTGGGTAGATGGGAGCTGAGATGCCGTGAGAGAGTCAGTTACTCGCTAGCCGCTATCAAGAATACATCTCCGCTCGTTCACTCTCCTCAATTTGGCATTGTTCCGTGTGTAACCTCCTCATATTTACGGGAGTGGGTTTAAAGATTGGCTTGTTAGATAAGGGGTAATTTGTGTAGCTAGACAGTAAGACCCTGTCTATATGAGGACCAGGTTACCGTGCCGAGAGTGAGAACGACGAGTGTGTGATTGTATAATTACCATCTAGCTGGCGGTGAACTCCACCTAGAGTCATTGTCCAGGAACTTCTCGCAAGGAGGTTTAGGGCATTGTCAGACTTTTGAGTCTGGGGAAGTAGTTTCTGCGTTGTCTGTTTTGTCGGCGTTGTCTTCGTTGTCCTCATTGTGAGAGAGAGAGCCTATCATCTGGGCCTCTTGTTTGATAACACAGACGATGAGTAATCCCTTCTTAGTGTTAATTAATTACGACTCATATAACGCACTGTACGGAGTCCCCTCGCGGGACGCTACTTTGCAGGGTGTTAATTGAGTCGAGAGGAGTTATTATTCAACCAGGAGTGGTTAGAAAGACACCTTGTGGGCGGTATTCTGGTTGGAGCGATGGCTCCTTGTCTAGGCACTGTAATCTCGTGCTCGCTGTAAGTCTCTTTAGAATGTAAGGAGGAGAAGGTGTTTACGACTGGGAGATTCCTTGTTCTTTGGAGGGTTAAAAGAACTGGCGACCTCTTAACGTTAACGGGGTAGCTGTATGTGCTGTGTTTGGGGGCTAAGAGTGCACAGGTTCCTTAACCAGGCACATCTTGTTTATAGCCTAGTTATCCAGCCACCGGCGTGTAGCCCTCGGAGTGACTAGTCCTACGGGATAGTCGACTTTCCTTGTCCTTTGGTGGGTTAAAAGGACGTATAAACATCAGCACTAGAGTTCATACACGCCCGTAACGTGGTTGTGACTGGGTTGTTCATAAGTGGACACCCGGCACTAGGGCATAAGAACCGTGTCTTTACGGTGTGACCGTAACAAAATTGGCGACCTCGCCAGGATTCTAAAGGAATTACAGTAAGTAGGAAAGTAGTGTTAGTGTGTTGTTAGTGTGAGCCCACACACATTGTGACAATGGAAGACCAACGTAATGTAATTACTCCTCTTGAGGATGGCTCGGCCCGAGCCAGTCCTGTACGTGGCGTTAGTGAACAGCCATGCCTAGGTGAAGAAAGGCCTGTTAGTCCTGTTAGTGAACATAGTACTGCAGGACGATTAAACTTTGCTCAGGAAGTGCTTGAACAGCCCCTGTAGCATACAACGGGCCGTGTTGGTTCTTTTGAGAACGTAATGGGTTCAAAGAGAATGAGCCCAGCTGCCAGTGTTGCTGACTGTCTCCCGTCAGTCGGAATGGCGGAGGAATTAAGATTCCAACTGGAAATGAAGAAGTTGGAGTTAGAAGCTGAAGAGAGGAGAGAGGCTAGAAGGTTGGAAGCCGAAGCTGACGCGAGAAGGGTGGCGTTAGAAGTTGAAGAGAGGAGAGAAGTAAGAAAGGAAGAGCTAGAAATTAGAATGTTGGAGATGGAGAAGCATAGAGAATTTGAGTGGGAAAGATCCAGACTTGGGGCCAACTCAACTCATAAGGGAGGAGTAGGAGAGGAGAACACAGTTGAGCGCCAAATGGTAAGGAGCCTGCAGCTCATTCCTGAATTTGACGAGCAGAAGGTTGCAGAATGGTTTAGGAGGTTTGAGAAGAAGGCAGCTGAGTTTGGTTGGCCAGAAGGAAGATGGGTTGGTCTTGTGGCCAATAAGCTGAAAGGCAGGGCATTGGAGGCATACGACAATATGTCGGTGGAAGACTTAGAAAGCTATGAGGACTTTAAGGCTGACATCTTGAGGGCTTACGAGCTGCGGCCCGAAGCCTATCGCCAAAGGTTCCGAGGTGGGAAAAAAAGACCTGGTGATTCTTACCTCGAGTGTGCCCACCATTTAGAGCAGGCATTTAAGAGATGGATTATGAGTGAGGGAGTGGATACTCTCCGCGATCTGGAAGAGCTGATGGTGATGGAGCAGTTTATAAATGCTGCTGACAAGGAACTGGTGCCTCTCCTGCGGGAGAAGCGTTTCAAGACGCTGAAGGAGGCTGCCACCTGGGTTGACGACCATGTGTTAGCCCATCGCTCGGAGCCTCGTGCTGGCGGTGGATTTAAAGAGGCAGGACCACGAGGGCCAGGGGGCGGTGGTAGTGCTGGTTCTGGTGCTCCACGTTCCCCTCCCGGAATCACGGCTTTGGCAATAAGAGCGGGTTCGGTAATTCTCAATCCCCCGCTGCCCCTTCAGGGCCAAAGGGAGGGTCAGAAGGGAAAATGACCTTTAGTACCCCTAAGTATGACAACCAGCCCACGTGTTATAACTGCCATGCCAAGGGGCATTTTCGATCTCAATGCCCTAAACTTGTGACAGCGGGCCCCTCCAAGACACCCCAGAAACCAGTTGCCTTGCTGGTGTGGACTGACCAGGGTCGTGAAGAGAGGCTGCTCGTTCCTAATGTTCCTGAAGGAAAGAAGGCTCTTGATGGGTCTGAGTTGAATTGTGAGGAGGGGGTTCAGGCAGACTCACTTGTTTTCCCCCCTGTTGTTGCTTCTGTGACTCCAGCTGATTCGGAGCTGGACTGGTGTCGCCCATTTCTGTGTGGGGGCACTGTTGAGATTGACGAGAGCGAGTATCCTGTCACTGTCTTGCGAGGCACTGGCGCACAACAGTCTGTGTGCCGAAATGTCACCGGGACTAAGGTGACTTCTTCGAAGGCAGTGTTGTGTAGGGGCCTCAACGCTGTCGATAAATTTGTGACGGCTGAGGTGAAGCTGTCGTGTCCACTGATCACCACTTCGGCTCAAGTGGCAGTGGCGGAACAACTGCCTGTGGCAGGTGTTGATTTCCTGCTAGGGAATGACCTAGCTGGAGGGAGAGTTTGGGTGCCCACCCCTACGGGAGGTGAGGCCTCTGAGGAGTCGGGGCATAGTGTGCCCGATCCTGTTGCTGTTGTCATCCGGTCGCAGACCGAGAGGGTGATGCAGGCTGTTGCTCCTGGGGCCGACTGCGAGGAGGCAGGGTCACCGGTGATGGAGGACAGTGAGGAGGAGGTTGTCGGGGTTGTCACCCGGTCTCAGGCTAGACGGGTGGAACCGGCTGCTACTCTAGGGGCTGCCTGCGACATAGCAGAGTCACCGACAAAAGAGAGCAGTGTCTGTGAACTGGATGAGCCAGAGCCGGGCTCTCCAGTGTGGGAGCTGACTGCCGCGGTGCAGAGCCACCCATAGAAGCTCCTGACTCGGTAGAGGTTGTCGCCGAGGGTGAGGAAGGAGTGTTGAGGGTAGAGGAGTCTTGTACTGGTATTCCTCACCCTGCGGGGCACCTCGGAGGAAGCACTCATGCGGTGGTGTTTCCTGGTTGTGAGGCTGTGGGTCTCGGTACTCAGTCCGGGCCCCAGCCTGGTATGTCGGACAGTTTGTTGGGGGTCACCTCCGAGGGAGGGGAGACTTCCAACTCTGCGGGGGAGTTGGAGACTCCCACCCCTGCGGAGTGTCCCGGAGACAGGGAACAGGCTGTTCCCTTGTCTGGTGACTGTGTGACGGGTGAGGCCCACCTGGAGGGTCCACCCATTTTGGCCGATGAGGAGGTGGTGGATGAGTCCACACCACGCCTCAGGCTCCGGGACAGAACCAGGGAAGTGTCGGCACCGCCCCTTCCGACAGAACCTGTGGTCCCACACGATCTCACTTGCATTGAGCCGGCGTTGCTCATTAAGGGACAGAAAGGGGATCCCAAGTTGGCCCCTTGTTTTGCCAAGGTGGGAAAGGAGATAAGGGGAATAGAGGAATTCCTGCTACAGAAGGGGGTGTTACACCGCAGGTCGAGGGAGAGTGATGGGAGTGAAGTGCTACAGGTAGTAGTAGCTCAGGATTTGAGGGAGGCCCTGGTACTGTTAGCACATGAGGGACCTATGGCTGGACACCTGGGTGTCCACAAAACTCTCGCCCACCTGCGGAGAAATTTCTGGTGGCCTGGTATGGCCAGAGAGATTACTGAGTTGCTGAGGAGTTGTCACACCTGTCAGATGGTGGACAAACCCAAACAAAATCCCCCTGTTGCACCCCTGTACCCTATTCACGCGGTGGATCCTCCTTTCACCAGGGTCCTGCATCAGTTGGTGTTTGGGCACCGGGTGCGCGGTCCGTTGGACTTAGTACGGGAAGCCGGGTGTGCTCCCCACTCGGATCGCCCGAGTCGCTCTTGAAGAGCGTGTTAAGGACTCGGGAAAGACTGGTGAACGCGCTGGAGGTGGCTCAGCACTATCTCGGAGCTGCCCAGAAGAAAATGAAGGGATACTACGACCAGAAGGCCAAGTATCGCACTTTTGCACCAGGGGAGGAGGTGTTGGTGTTGCTTCCTCTACAAGGACAGCCGCTTGCGGCACGTTACTGTGGCCTTTATGTGGTTGAGAAGAAGGTGGGGGATTTAGACTACCTGGTGGCCACTCCTGATCGGCGTAAAAGGGCTCAGCTTTGCCATGTAAATATGCTGAAGCCCTACTTCCGTAGAAAGAACTAGGAGGGTTGTTTTAGTTCTGCCAAGAAGGAGGCATCTTTAGTTTTATTTTTCTGCCGTGCAGAGGAGGCCACCGAGGTACTGGGTTCAGAACCTGTAATCCCCGCGGAGCATTGGGAGCAGAACATTGCGCTGCTCCTTGAAGAAAAGTTGCAACACCTGGGAGAGGTGCAGAAGTAGGAGATGCTTCGGCGGTTGGGAAGGTACCCTTCTGTCTTTAACAATGTCCCAGGCAGAAAAAGCCTGATCCAACATGACATTGATGTGGGGGAGTCCACTCCAGTTAAGCTGGCTCCATATAGAGTGAATCCCCAGAAGCAGCAGTTGGTGGAGAAGGAGTTGGAGTATATGTTGGAGTACGGCCTGATTAAGAGGACGTATAGCCAGTAGAGTTCGCCTGTTACCCCTCAACCCAAGCCTGACGGTAAGGTCAGGTTTTGCATTGACTTTAGGAAGGTCAATACACTTACCAAGGCCGACACCTACCCGTTGCCCCGGATGGATGACTCAGTGGACCGTATTGGCGGGGCCACGTTTATCTCAAAGGTGAATTTGGTGAAAGGCTACTGGCAGGTTCCTCTCACGGACCGTACTAAAGAGATAGCTAGTTTTGTGGCTAATGGGGCAGTCTATCAGTGCCAGGTGATGCCCTATGGACTTAAAAATGCCCCAGCCACGTTCCAACGTTTGATGGACCAGGTGGTGGATGGACTCCAGCACTGCGTCGTGTACATTGATGACGTGGTCATCTATGACACCTGTTGGTCGGACAACCTTGACAATGTGGAGGCACTGTTTGCACGACTCCAGGAGGCTGGGTTGGTGGTCAACCTGGACAAGTGTGACTTTGTTAAGGCTCGGGTCCAGTACTTGGGGTATGTGGTGGGCCACGGCTACATTACTCCTCCCGAAGCCAAAGTGGAGGCGATCAGGCGGTTCCCCGCACCGACCTGTCGCCGCGCTCTGCAGAGGTTCCTCGGGGTAGTAGGCTACTACCGCCGATTTGTGCCAGGGTATTCCACCTTGCTGGCACCTTTGACTGACCTCTTGCAAAAGGAGAAGTGGGTGTGGAGTGAGGCGTGTGAGAGCGCCTTCTCCCAAGCAAAAGACCTCTTGTGCGGTCAGCCAGTTTTACGGGCTCCGGACTTCACCAGGTCTTTTGCTTTGGCGGTCGATGCCAGCCAGGCCGGGGTGGGCGCAGTTCTCATGCAGCCCGACGAACACCAAGTGAATCACCTGTCTGCTACTTCTCTAAGAAGTTTACTCCCGCCCAAAGGAACTACTCTGTTATTGAGCAAGAGTTACTTGCCATTCTTTCGGCTCTGCAACATTTCGAAATCTATGTTCCGGCCTATGGTCCCCTAGTCACCATCTATTCTGACCATAGTCCTTTGCAATTTTTAGGCAAGTTTAAAATTAAAAATGTGCGACTCACTCGGTGGAGTCTACTCTTGCAGGAGTATAACCTGGAGCTCCGCCACATTAAGGGGGTAGACAATGTTGTGGCCGATTGTTTGTCGCGAGCCAGTGAATAACTCAGACAGCTTAAAAATTTTATAAGTCCGTAAGACTTACAAAATTTTTCCTTTAAGGGGGGGCATGTTGCGGGCCCCACCCAGCGGGAAGTGTTAGAGACATGTCTACGTGACATGACTGTGGGTTATGCCCTTTGTGTTTGGAGAGGCGCGGCGAGTCATGGGTGCTGGCGTGGCAGGAGGGAAGACGAGAGAGAGAGAGAGATAGCGAGCAGCCGTGGTGAAGAGTTGCCAGCGAGAACAATAATGAGAGGTTCTGTGCGTTTTGTTTATTTGAACTCTTTCTTCCTCGTTCTCCAAATTTTCCTGACTTTCCTTCTGTCTTCTCTGTTTTGCAAAGTATCTTGTCCTGTGCTTTGTTCTTTTCCGCTTCTTCTCATATGCTTATTATCTCTCTAGGTTGCTTAGGAGCGGAGCAGTGATTTTGGAGAAAGAGTTTTATTAGGCTATGCGTCGAGACGGTGCGG
>JAXIVD010001544.1:32500-35000 GCA_036785275.1 Cancer borealis
AAAACGTGCGTCGCTTGTCAAACATCCAAGATTCAGCGGCACACCAAGGCGCCGCTCCGAAATTTTGCCCTGCCAGAACGGCGTTTCGACCACATACATGTTGACATTGTTGGGACGCTGCCACCTTCTAGAGGCACCGCATACCTATTCACCATAGTGGACAGATTCACCAGATGGCCGGAAGCCGTCCCAATCGCAGATACCTCCACTATGACCTGTGCACGTGCTTTCACCACCCACTGGATCGCCCGCTTCGGCATGCCAGTAGACATCTCTTCCGACAGAGGCGCTCAGTTCACATCCGGGCTTTGGACTGCAATGTCTCAATTGCTCGGCACTCAACTACACCACACAACGGCCTATCACCCACAAGCAAACGGTCTAGTGGAACGTTTTCACCGGCAGATGAAGACATCCCTCAGGGCACGACTCACTGGCCCACACTGGATGGACGAATTGCCATGGGTCATGTTGGGCATCCGCACTGCCCCAAAGGAGGACCTGGGAACTTCTTCGGCAGAGCTAGTGTACGGCGCCTCGCGTACACATCCAGGAGACTTTATCCCGGCGGCATATGGAAATCAGGAACTGTCTACTCCCATGCTTACGCGTCTACGCGAGAGAGTGGGCAGGTTGTCCCCTATCCCAACATCCAGACATGATCTCCAAACCGAACCTTCAGGACTCCCGGTACGTGTTCGTTCGCCGAGATTCCCACCGTACATTACTACAAAAGCCTTACGAGGGACCCTTCAAGATACTGCAAAATAATCCCACTGCTTTCATAATCGATAGAGGCGGAAAACCTGAAATTGTTGCTGTAGATCGACTTAAGCCGGCACATTTAGACATCGATCAACCTGTGCGAGTGGCGCAACCCCGCCGCAGAGAGCGACCGCCATCAAAACCCATACCACCCTCACTTCAACCAGCTTCAACATGGAAAGCAACAAGATCCGGCCGCCTATCTTGACCTCCTGATCGACTCTAATACTCCGGTTCTGGGGGGGGGTTATGTGGCGGGTCGAACCACCTTGGTCTCGAACCATCGTATTCGGGTGAGTATGGTCGAGCCACCTTCGTCTCGAATCGCCGTTCACCACTCGAGGCATTCGGGTGAGCATGGCGTGATGTAGGCCAGCCAATGAACAACGACGAGGAGTTGAGCTCGTGGTGCGCAGCAGCAGAAGAAGGCAGTACACTCCAGACAGCCAACCCGACAACACCTACTCATTGTACCAGCTGTTGACTTGTCAAACTATATCAGTAAAGAGTGTTATTCACCAGCGTGTTTATATAACACTTTACCGCTACACGTGTGTGTGTGTGTGTGTGTGTGTGTGTGTGTGTGTGTGTGTGTGTGTGTGTATGTGTGTGTGTGTGTGTGTGTGTGTGTGTGTGTGTGTGTGTGTGTGTGTGTGTGTGTGTGTTATCCACAGTGGACCTGTGATATAAAGGAAATATGAATAAAAAAGCTGCAGACAAATAAAATATGAGAATTGCATAAAACAGAGGGACAGCATGGCAAAAGTGAATTGGTTAAAAGAAAAGGATGTAAATATGTGTATAAAGCATTTAAAGAGAATATGAAAAATGACATGAAAAAACCATGAAACAGATAACAGAAAGAGAAAGGGAGAGAGATGACAAAGAACATGGAGAGAAAAGAAATATCAGTCAACTATCCAATTGATAACATACAACGATTGAGCGAGAAAGGAATTCTATGAAATTAATATAAAAAAAGACTATACAAATGAAAACAAAGTAAACACAAAAAAGTTGGAAAAAACTGAACAAGACAGAAAAGCATGACGCACTTATCTAAATATGTTTATTGGTACAAACGCAACCATGCAGGAGACAAAAGAAGAGAAGCAAAACTAAAAAAAAACTAAAAAGCACAATGTAGGATATAAGAAAAATGCAGAGGAATATATACAGATAAATGTATTAATAGTATGGAATTGAGACACCATGCAACAGACAGACGGACAAGAGAACAGACAGAGTGACACATAGACGGCAAAATAGACAGACTGACATACAGCCAAGAGGAAACAGAGAAAATGGAGGATTTCCGAGGGCGGCTGAAGTAAACATAAACAGCTTCACTCTTTCAGTATGAGGAAGCCAAAATATTTACAGATAAGCTACAGAGATATCGAAGGAACTATACAGGCAGGGGCGGCTATTTTGTATGTGGGGAAGAAAGAAAAAGTAAGATAGATAGATAGATAGATAGATAGATAGAGAGAGAGAGAGAGAGAGAGAGAGAGAGAGAGAGAGAGAGAGAGAGAGAGAGAGAGAGAGAGAGAGAGAGAGAGAGAAAGAGAGAGGGAGAGAGATAGATAGAGAGAGAGAGAGAGAGAGAGAGAGAGAGAGAGAGAGAGAGAGAGAGAGAGAGAGAGAGAGAGAGAGAGAGAGAGAGAGAGAGAGAGAGAGAGAGAGAGAGAGAGAGATGGTGGTGGCAGATAAGCAGACTGCTGGAAGTAAGAAG
>JAXIVD010001544.1:42500-45174 GCA_036785275.1 Cancer borealis
ATGCTTATTCAACAAAATAATGGTAAATATAGCTCTTACAAAAGGCACTGATGGGAAGAGATATTACCAAGCGTCATAACAGGGTATCAAAGGACATCTCATAAATTGCAGAAACAGCTCAGGTGGCGTTGTAGGCGTCAGGTAATGTTTCCTTCAGTTGGCGTTTAGCTAGTTAGTTAAGGCTTAGCTCAGGTTTACGGCAACGATTATGATTAAAGTAAAGATCGACAGTGATACTTGGCTCACTGTATATAGTCCACCATCATATTTCTTCAAGTTACCTTGAACAGCTGGTTGTGTGTATTCTGTTCAGGCACGGATTCATAATGGACGTGGGTTTGACGAGGAGTCCATGGATTCCCGTAGTTCCATGATAACTTAATCAACGAATAATAATCATAGTATGGTGTTGGTGATTATAGTGGTGGTGGTGGTGGTGTTTTGAGTGCAAGAATGTGTCATCTAAATCTTAGGAAAATTGAAAGAAATAAAATGACTTTCCTCTGCATTACCCCGTGGAGTGCACTCCAGAAGGAACTTTGGGCACCTTCCACACCTACATACTTTTAATAGATTCTGGACCCTCCTCAAATATCGACTCTGATATACGTAGATAGTGATAGTAGTATTTGTTAACCGAGCACCTGCAGCAGCAACACGATACAGGTAGGTGTGCAGTGGCCTTAGATCGTCGCTCCTCCCTCAGATCTCCTTCAATTTCAAGAAGGAAATCAGCTCGATATCCGTGAATTCCAATCACTAATTAGAGCGTTCCCCCACCTGGTTACCTTTCTAGTTGCCGGAGATTGCCAGGATCTCAGGCTCGACATGAAAAGATTCTCTTGTTTTACTTCACTCAGAACTTTCACTAAGATTATCAATTTGTTCCTTCGTTACAAATCTTAATACAAATTCAAAATGGTATTGTAGTGACATTTTTCAGGAAATTCATTGTCATCTGTCTCCGTTTGAACATAAAACTATATCATCGGGGTGCTTAATAATAATAAAATAAATAATAATAATAATAATATAATAATAATGATGATAAAAACAATGATATGAATAATGATAGTAACAACAAAAATAATGATAATATTAATGATAATAATACAAAGGATGATAACGATTATAATGATAAAAATAATAATGATAATAATAATAACATTACTACTACTACTACTTTTACTACTACTACTACTACTACTACTACTACTACTACTACTACTACTAATAATAATAATAATAATAATAGTAATAATAATAATAATAATAATAATAATAATAATAATAATAATAATAATTATAATAATAATCATAGCATATAATAATGATAATATTTATTACAATAGTAACAATAATAATAACAATAATAATAATAATAACAATAATAATAATAATAATAATAATGATAATAATAATAATAATAATAATGATAATATTAATATTAATAATAATAATAACTATTATTATACAATAATGACAATAATAGTATTTATAGTAACAATAATAATAATAATGACAAAAAAATAATAGGAATTTTAATGAAAATTATAATAAAGATAATAATGATGATAATAAATGATAGTATTAATATTAATGATAATTATAATAATAATGTCAATAATTATAACAATATTAATTATTAAAGTAACAATGATAATTATAATAATGATAATAACGATAATAATAATGGCAACAATAAAAATAATTATAGAAATGATAATATTGATTATAATAATAATAATAATAATAATAATAATAATAATGATAATAATAATAATAACAATAATAATAATAATAATAATAATAATAATAATAATAATAATAATAATAATAGTAATATTGGTAATAAAAATTGTAACAACAAAAATGGAATTGATAATTATGAAAGTGCCATAATAATAATTATAATGGTAATAATAATGGTAATATTGATGATAGTAATAGTAATAATAACAACAACAATAACAATGATAATGTGAATAATAACAATAATAATAACGAATAATAATATCGTTAATGATAATCTTCTAATCTGTCTATATAGCAGGTTGTTATCCCTTTAAAGAGGGATAGCCAAGACCAGACACACATACACACTCCCATGCACACCAACACATACACTCCTCTCACTTAGCATTTAATAGGTCTCAGAAGAGAAGAAAAGTGTATGCTGGCAAACATAAATTGGGCGAAAGACTGGTTGTGGAGCTCTATACTAGTGTGACGACCAAGCCGTGTGGAGGAGGGCCTATGAACCTTACCTTTACCTTTGTCTTGTTTGCAGCGATAAATACATACACGACTGATTCTATACATACATGTATACATACATACATACATGCATATATACATACATACATATATACATATATATATATATATATATATATATATATATATATATATATATATATATATATATATATAAATACATGCATACATACCTACATACATACATGCAAATATATTTGCATATATACATACAAACAGAGAGACAGACAGACAAGTAAACAAACAAACAGCCATGTATACATAGAATACTACATAACTGACTTTTATCTAACCAGTAATCATTTATAGACGCAAAGATATGCAGAGTTATGACAATTTTAGGAATACACCTACGAGTGTTTTTTGATAATACATTGAAGGGAAAACACAACGTTGT
>JAXIVD010001544.1:47874-82569 GCA_036785275.1 Cancer borealis
GTTAGCCTCCTCGCATTCATCATCAGAGAAAATGTGAGAAAAAAAATCTAACAACCTGAGCCACTAACAGGCGGAGGTCGACCATGAATAAGCCTCCATCAATGCCTACAGGCCACAATAGGTATATGATGTAAGAGCCCTCATCTCTTAGAGACAAGATCCTGTCAATCAGGACAAAAACACCATTCTCCTCGAGGGGAAAATTCATGGGAGTTGATTTCAACACAGGTTTTAACACATACTAACTACGTCAGAAAGATCGCCAAGGAAGCTGCCTGGAAGCTGAGCTGTCTGATGCATCACTCATTTTCTGGATGCTCAGGGAGTGGACACACTACAAATCCCAAGTCTGCTCTCTGATGAAGGTACTTGCCCCTCGCATGGTCCTCCTGCCCCTTTTATACTTCGGTCTCCTAGACTGGGTTCAAGCCAGAGCTCAGCAACTGACCTGGCTGACAGCTACTGAGGGTGCTACCTGTAGGTTATGTTATGAGTTAAATGATTTGTAGCTACTGTGCCTAGTAGCAATACTAGCAACATTGCATATATATGATGTGGCATATCTGCCTGAGGTTGTCTCTGTGTACTTAGTTTAACGTTGGCAGCCACACATGCTCCACATGCTTCTGCTGTTTTCAGGTGCAATCCCAAGGGATATGTCTCCCTCCCGCCACTTTAGCTTGGTAGTAGCATAGGTAAATACAACTATGTGGCGGGTCGAACCACCTTGGTCTCGAACTGTCGTATTCGGGTGAGCACGGTCGAGCCACCTTCGTCTCGAATCGCCGTTCGCCAGCTTGAGGTATTCGGATGAGCAGGGCGTGATGTGGGCCAGCCAATGAACAACGACAACCAGTTGAGCTCGTGGTGCGCAGCAGCAGAAGAAGGCAGTACACTCGACAGTCAACCTGACAACACATACTCATTGTACCAGCTGTTGACTTGTCAAACTATATCAGTAAAAAGTGTTATTTACCAGCGTGTTTATATAACACTTTACCGCTACAATTGGTGATCCCGGAAATCCAAAATGGCCTCTTTTGGATTCCATCATCAAACAACAGAATGCAGTCGCACTCAAACTCCCCATGTTCTGGACCACTCAACCCCAAGTATGGTTTCAACAGACCGAAGCCCAGTTCCACATCCGCCAGATAACTGCTGACGACACCAAGTACTACTACGTCGTCAGCGCTCTGGACCAAGAAACAGCTGGACGAATCGTCGATTTCCTTCGTGCACCACTAGCCACTGGCAAGTACGAAGGAATCAAGACACTCCT
This sequence comes from Cancer borealis, assembly GCA_036785275.1. NCBI lineage: Eukaryota > Metazoa > Arthropoda > Malacostraca > Decapoda > Cancridae > Cancer > Cancer borealis. The sequence continues at coordinate 49,157 of JAXIVD010001544.1, forward strand.
CAACAAAATCTACGGTCTCAGCCGCCGCGACAGAGCGGCGAAATTACTGCACATAGATGGCCTTGGTGATCGTAAACCATCCATGTTAATGAACGAGATGCTGTCCCTGATGGATGGACACAAACCCTGCCTCCTCTTAGAGCAAGTCTTCCTCGAGCAGATGCCTTAAGACATCCTTTTGCTTCTTGCTGATGAAGATTTCACCAACCCTCAAGGAGTGGCAGCTCGTGCAGACGTATTGTGGCAAGCAAAACAGCAGAACGGAGCCACCATCAGCTGGGTAACAACTATGCCTCAGCCGGTAAAATGGGTGGTCCCAGGAGCAGAAGCAACAACGGCCACCAACAACGCCAACAAGACCAAGTGGTGCTACTACCATCAAAAGTGGGGTGCTGATGCCCGCCAGTGCCAATCTCCCTGCACGCATCCGGGAAACGCCACAACCGGCCGTCTGTAATGGCAACTGCGGCTGGCCGAAAACCTCTCCTTTACATCTGGGATCATCGTTCTGGGCGGCGTTTTCTTGTGAACACAGGAGCAGAGGTCAGCGTTATACCCCCTCGGGCATCGACACTCGTTCTGGAAATATCGGGACTCCCCTGACCGCCGCCAACAGAAGCAGCATTAAAACATACAGGGTCCGCACGATCCCACTCGCCTTTAACTTCAATCAATTCAAATTCAAGTGGGAGTTTATCATCGCTGATGTCTCACAGCCGCTGCTTGGCGCAGATTTCCTTCGAGCACACTCTCTGCTAGTCGACATAAAAGGCTGTCTTGTCAATTCCAAGACTTTTGAGTCCATGGCCTTACGACACGCCAACTTCACTGTGCCCCATCTTGGCTCGGTGACCTCCTCTAACAACGAGTACGCCCAGATCATAGCCCGATTCCCAGATATCTTAACTCCCCAGTTCACGACTAGTCCAAAGCATGGAGTACAGCATCACATACCCACCACCAGTCCACCATTCCATGCACGCGCACGCAGGCTTCCACCAGCCAAGCTTCAACTCGCAAAAGAGGAGTTACGCAAGATGGAGGAGATGGGCATAGTGCGTCGCTCAGATAGCCCGTGGGCATCTCCGCTTCTGGGGGACTGGAGATCTTGTGGGGATTACCGCCGTCTCAACGTCACGACCCCGAACCGTTACCCGGTCCCTCACATCCAGGACTTCACTGCAAACTTGGACGATGCCAAGATTTTCTCAAAGATCGACCTGGTACGTGGGTATCATCAGATCCCGGTCCACCCAGACGACATCTCCAAGACTGCGATTATTACGCCGTTCAGTCTGTTCGAGTATCTGCGCATGCCGTTTGATCTTAAAAATGCTGCCCAAACTTTCCAACGCCTCATGGATTCTGTGGCACTACCTTTCGTTTTCATATACCTCGATGACATCCTCGTCGCCAGCCGCTCCCGCCATGAACACTGCACACACCTGCAGCAGCTCTGCCAGAAGCTGAACGAGCATGGACTGGCTCTCAATCTCACTAAATGTCAATTTGGCCTCACTACCATCGACTTCCTTGGACATCGCATCAACCAGCATGGGGCAGTCCCACTTCCCACTAAGGTAGAGGCTATTCTGAAGTTCGCCAAACCAGTTACTGTTAAAGGACTGCAGGAGTTTGTATGCATGATTAACTTCTACCACCGCTTCGTGCCAGCCACCACCAGGATCATGCAGCCGCTATTCAAGCTACTAGCCAACAAACCAAAAGAGCTCATTTGGGACAACGCAATAGTGGCCGCATTTGCCAACGTTAAGCAGGCAATGGCAAACTCAACAATACTCATTCACCCACGATTGAATGCTCCCACAGCCCTCACAGCGGACGCATCTGGTACAGCAGTTGGCGGTGTATTTGAACAACTGATTAATGGTTCTTGGCAACCCCTCACATTCTTCAGCCGACATCTGAGGCTCCATGAGCAGAAATACAGCGCTTTTGACCGTGAGCTCCTAGCCCTTCCTGGCCGTCAGACACTTTCGTTATTTTATTGAAGGCAGAGATTTCGCAGCCTTCACTGACCACAAGCCACTCACCTTTGCCTTCGCCAAAGTGTCTGATCCTTGGTCAGCCCGACAGCAGCGGCATCTAACCTATATCTCTGAATACACGACTAATGTCCAGCATATTGCAGGCAAGAACAACCAGATTGCAGATGCACTGTCACATGCGGCCATCAATACCATCAACACCCTGGCACCTGGCATCGACTACACGGCTTTGGCGGCTGCTCAGTGGGAGGATGAAGAGATGCCCGCCTATCGCACTGCCATCTCAGGTCTGGTATTGGAGGATGTGCAACTCGGCCCTACTGACTCCACTCTCCTCTGCGATGTGATTACTGGACAACCAAGACCAATCATCCCTGCTGCCTGGCGTCGACGGATTTTTGACATGGTTCATGGCCTGGCTCATCCTTCCATCCGAACAACAAAGACACTGATCGCAACTAAATTCATGTGGCACGGGCTGCGCAAGCAGATCGGCAACTGGGCCAAAACGTGCGTCGCTTGTCAAACATCCAAGATTCAGCGGCACACCAAGGCGCCGCTCCGAAATTTTGCCCTGCCAGACCGATGTTTCGACCACATACATGTTGACATTGTTGGGCCGCTGCCACCTTTTAGAGGCGCCACATACCTATTCACCATAGTGGACAGATCCACCAGATGACCGGAAGCCGTCCCATTTGCAGATACCTCCAATATGACCTGTGCACGTGCTTTCACCATCCACTGGATCGCCTGCTTCGGCATGCCAGTAGACATCTCCTCCGACAGAGGCGCTCAGTTCACATCTGGGCTTTGGACCGCAATGTTTCAACTGCTCAGCACTCAACTACACCACACAACGGCCTATCACCCATAAGCAAACGGGCTAGTGGAACGTTTTCACCAGCAGATGAAGGCATCCCTCAGGACACGACTCAATGGCCCACACTGGATGGACGAATTGCCATGGGTCATGTTGGGCATCCACACTGCCCCAAAGAAGGACCTGGGAACTTCTTCGGCAGAGCTAGTGTACGGCGCTCCGCTTACAGATCCAGGAGGCTTCATCCCGGCGGCATATGGAAATCAGGAACTGTTTACTCCCATGCTAACGCGTCTACGCGAGTGGGCAGGTTGTCCCCTATCCCAACATCCAGACACAGTCTCCAAACCCCGTATGTCCAGCCGAACCTTCAGGACTGCCAGTACGTGTTCATTCGCCGAGATTACCACCATACATTACTACAAAAGCCTTACGAGGGACCCGTCAAGGTACTGCAAAATTATCCCACTGCTTTCATAATCGACAGAGGCAGAAAACCTGAAACTATTGCTGCGGATCGACTTAAGCCGGCACATGTAGACATAGATCATCCTGTGCGAGTGGCGCAACCCCGCCGCAGAGGGCGACCGCCATCAAAACCCATACCACCCTCACTTCAACCAGCTGCAACATGGAAAGCAACAAGATCCGGCCACCTATCTCAACCTCCTGATCGACTCTAATACTCCGGTTCTAGGTGGGGTTACGTGGCAGGTCGAACCACCTTGGTCTCGAACCGTTGTATTCGGGTGAGCACGATCGAGCCACCTTCGTCTCGAATCGCCGTTCGCCAGTTCGAGGCATTCGGGTGAGCAGGGCGTGATGTGGGCCAGCCAATGAACAATGACAACGAGTTGAGCTCATGGTGCACAGCAGCAGAAGAAGACAGTACACTCCAGACAGTCAAACCGACAACACATACTCATTGTACCAGCTGTTGACTTGTCAAACTATATCAGTAAAAAGTGTTATCTACCAGCGTGTTTATATAACACTTTACCGCTACAACTAGGTAAATACAAGCATAAAGAGGTGACTATATGCTACCATATTTGATGGTATATAAGATGCACTTCCCCCACACCATAAAAAATATAATAAATAAATAAATAAATAAATAAATAAAACGGCAGAAAAAACCCATCCCAAGGCTTCTATTCAAAGGTGAAGCCTCCTGTAGGCTAATGTTATACATGATCCTCACTACTGTAGACTAATTTTACACCAGATTGTCAGTACTACCTAGTCCGAATCCATAATACTATTTAACTAAATGACATTATTATCATTACCAGCAGTGTAAAAGGAATAATCATAAACACCAATGACTTTCAAGACGCTGTCTATCTGGGTACGCTGTACTTTATTTTGTCTTGTCTTGTACTGCTAGCTTGATTTTTACATACATTAATGTTTTCTGCTATAGCAAAGGTGGTTTTCTAATGTTTTTTATTTTATGCTATTGTGATTCTTTGCTTTTTGTTCAACTGTACTGTTAAGTTGCTTTTTATATAAGGTAATGTTTTTCGCTATAGCTAAGGTGATTTTGTAACGTTTTTATTTACTCCTGTAGTTCTTTTAGTTGTTTGCATTGTTTTATTACTGTAATCCTACTGTAGTTAATATTTTGCAATGTACTGCTAGCTTGCTTTAAACATTATATACTTGCATGCACTAAAAACTTTATTTTCCTGCATTTGCCCTACTGAAAAGGGGGATGTTTTATATGCCGTTAAATATGGTCATTTTTCTGTATTTTCATGATATATATGTGGTTCGAGCTGTTCAGGTGCCATAATATACATTAAATAGTGCAGGATTAGTATATCATCATGAGCCCAAGGGTAAAATAAACAGAGCAAAGGCGAGTCGCAGATCGACTCACCAGCTGTTTTGCCGGGCATTGTAGGAGCCTCTCCACTGGCCACTGCCTCTCATTCCCCACCTTCAGCGATGGATATTGCTACACTTCTTAAGCGGGTGGACGAGAAGGAGGAGAGATGCTGAGTAGAGGTACTGCAGAAGGAAGAGAGACGCTGTGTAGAGGAACTGCAGAAGGAGGAGAGACGCCAAGTAGAGATACGGCAGAAGGAACTGCAGAAGGAGAGACGAAGAGAGGAAGAAAATGAGTGTTTTGAGGCCCTCTTGGCAACTGTCGCATCTACAATTTCTCTCTCGACTCTTGCTAAGATGCATCTAGGCACTTCTATTTCTTCATCTCCCATACGCTGGCCTCCCCCAAAGCACTCCAGCAGTGCCTAAGGCACCTGTCCAAACCCCCACCTGCCCTCTCACCAGATGTTACGTTTAAGTTCTTTTGTGAATGCAGGCGACGGTGGACGGATTATTCCATGATGATGGACTTGCCCAACTTGCCTCAAAACAAACAACTTATCCAGTTGAGGATGTGTTTGTCACTGGAGACAAAGAATATTGAAGCACACGCTACAGGTGTCTCCTGATTCAACATCTATAGTGAAAGAGGTGCGCTACCTTTTACAGGAGCACATTAAATAATAAGACCCTGTGCCATTCCATTTTCACTAGCTGCAAGCAGGCTGAGAGTGAGCCCTTTAACAACTTTTTTGTGCATTTGAAGAATATATAGCAGGTTTGGATTAAGCACAGGGTTGCACGTGCGTCAACGAGCAATGCACTTGAAGCTGCTGCACAGGGGTATTCAGGGCCTGCTCCCACCACCAATCTGCCTCCACCCAAGTCACCGCCTCTTCCTCTTCACAACGAGACGTCCCCTTCAGCCACAAGGGCTTACTTCCTGAATGAGGACTCAGATGTGCTGCTACGGATCATGCCACTGAAGGCAATGGCAGGTGCGCCGGTGAGGATACACCTGGGGGAGAATGTGCAACAGTTTCCCATTCACATCCCCCAGTTGATCCCTCTCACCTTCAGGGATTCAATTAAGAAGGAACTGGATTCCATGGTGGCACAAGGCATCATTGCTTCTGTTGGCGACAACCCATTCCCTTAGTGCCATCCCCTAGTAGCTGCAACTAAGACTAACGGTGGAGTACGCATTACCATCAACCTCTCTAAGCTCAACAGCCAGGTATCATGCCCAGTTCACCGTTCACATACACCCTTTGCAGTTATAAGGAGTGTGAACCCAAAGGCACGGTATTACACTACCGTGAACACTCTCAGTGGCTACTGGCAGATCCCACTGACGAATGAGGATCAGATGCTAACCACGTTCATAACGCCTTATGGATGTTTCAGCTACTGCTGTGAACTTATAGGAATCGCTGCTACAGGAAATGTTTTCTACCTCCGTGATGACATGGCACTAGAAGGCGTGAACAATTGCATGAAGGTAGTGGATAACATCCTTCTCTACGAGAATTACCTCACGCATCTTCGCTGCATCAATGAGGTACTAAAGAGATGCAGGACTCACAGCATCACATTGAATACGGAGAAATTCGTCCTGGCCACACCTGTATTGTCCTTCTGTGGCTACTGACTCTAAAGGCATGGTATTGCTGCGGACCTGGATAAATTCCAAGCTATAGCAAAGTTTGTCAAACTTGTCAATTGTACAGATCTTAGGTGTTCCTTGGTCCTGGTGAACCAGCTAGCTGAATTCTCCCCTAACGTCTCCTCTGTATCCCTTGATGGGCTCCTGACCCCGACCAGGCCTTTCAGAAGGTGAAAGAGGCCTTGTCAAGTCTACCTATCCTCACTACACTCGATCCAGCACTCTCCACCATCCTCCAACATACGGCTCATGCCTGTATGAGATAGATTACGCCCTTCTGCAGGACCATGGTGAAGGAAAGTACCGGCTTGTGCAGTGTGACTCGCGTTTCCTCACTGATGCAGTCTCTCGTTACGCTACTATTGAGCTGGAACTGCTGGCATTGGTATCGGCTATGTCAAATTTTACTTGATCGGCCCACAGCACTTTGACCTCATCACGGACCACAGACCCTTATTACCTATTCTTAAGCACTACTCATTGGACACCAAAGAGAATCCCTGCCTCCAGTATCTGCAGGAGAAAATTTTGGCATTCGTCTTCACCGTGGCTTGATGAACAGGCAAGAAGCTCTGCATCCTGGATGCCTTCTCCTGTGCTCTAGTCAGCCGCTCGACAAATGAAGAAGAGTTGCTCAGCACCGAGACAGGGCACTCAGTCAGAAGTATCGTCACCTTACAGGTCATACAATCCCTCGCCAGCACTCAGTCTTCTGTCACCATCTGACAGCTATCCAGCCCTTGAGGAACCCATGACGACCCCTCCTACATTCAGCTCTTGGAGAGTGTGAAGACTGGTTTCCCTTGCGATGGCTTTGACTTCCACAACGCTCTACACCCATACTAAAAGGTAGGTAAGGACCTCTGTACCGATGGAGAACTCATCTTGTACGGTGCTCGTGTAATTGTCCTTACAGTTTTTTGTCGTCGCATCTTGTCTCGCTTACACGACAGTCACCTTGAAGCAGAGGTCATTAAGTGCCGTGCCAGGCAGATTGTGTGCTGGCCTGGCATCAATGTGGATATCGTCAATATGGTCAGTGTTTGCGAGCCGTGCTAGTTCATGCAGCCCAGTCAACAGCAGGAGCCCCTATTTTGCAATAATGAATCCACCAGGCCCTCGAGTAAGTGCCAGCTGATTTCTTCAATGCAGCTGGGAAGCATTTCCTAATTGTCGCCGACCGACTCTGGTTGGCCTGTGGTGGTAGTCTGTGGCTCAAATACGACTTCTGGAGCCACTATTCATCACTTATGGCACATCTTCCATAACTTGGGAGTCCCCGTATGTCTCCAGACGGACGGGCCTCAGTTCACCAGGCGGGAATTCAAGGTATTCCTGGAGCGTTGGGGAGTCTACCATATTGTGTCCATGCTTCATTACCCACAACCGAACTACCACACATAGGCTGCAGTCAAGATAATCAAGAACCTCATGTGGAGGAATTGAAGAAGGAGAGACACGTGGGCCCCAGCGGCACTGCCGACGTCAGAGAGAATGTAAACAGACGGCCCACAGAAGTGATTGGGTACAGCGCCATCCCTGGCTTTTCTGATTTTAAATCAGTTCAGCAGCATGATTCCACTAGTGACAGTGTTATTCAGGATGTAGTGTCCACGGGTAGCGTACTCCTGCAGTGCGCCAAGATTTACAGTCCCGTGGACGATGTGTCTGATGAGATTGACAATTATATTGTCACCATGGTGAATCATGTGTTTGACAATGGCATGCGGGAGGATGAGTACAAAGAGATTTTGGAGGATGACATTGTCAAAAGATCGAGCAACTGTCAGGCTTTAGCCCTGGTTGAATGTAACACACAAGTGTTAGATGTGCTAAAAGCCAAGGCTGACTTTAGTATGAAAGAAGTCAGTAAGGACATAATAAAAGCTGCCACATTAGTCACCAAGTCAATCACGATGCTGGATAAGATCACCCAAGACGACACCCAGATGTAGCCCACAAAGTACGCATGCTCAATGGTGCGCTAGCATTACTAGGAAATGCTAACCACAGAAACAATTTGACATGCAGGTTCATCATTAAGCGAGAGATTAACCTTAAATATGCTCACTTGTGCTCAGATAAGGTGCCCTTGACTAGATTCTTATTCGGCAATGATGTCTCAATCTGTCAAGCACATTGAGGAGTCTGAGAAACTGAAACACAAGATAACAACAAAGAGACTGTTTCAAAATTGGAAGTTCAGTGTAGGTAGAGTCAGAGGCTCTTTTGGGAAAACCCCTTACAGAGGATTCTCGTCCAGGTTCCACACCTATAGCCAGCAGACATATGGGCATAGGAATGACCACTGACAGTCCTTCCCACGGCAGGCTTTGGAGGCAAAAAACTCACGAGACTGGGGACACAACTACCTCCGGCAATAACTGAGGTGAGTCATAATTTTGAAGCTGGCAGACTTCAATATTTTGTACATGAGTGGCAAAAATTAATCAATGATCCTCATATTCTGGATATTGTTGCAAATTGTCATCATGTTGATATCAGTTGCCAATTTTCTGAAGATGTTGAATATGTTTTTAGTGAGGAGGAAAAGAGCAGTACTACGCAGGAAACTGGAAAGCTTTTAGATCTTAAAGTTATAAAGCAAACACACAAACAAAAGGAGCAAATTATTTCCCCAATTTTTCTGTGGAGGAAAAAGGATGGAGGTTTTAGGATGATCCTTGGCCTGGAAAAACTAAACAAGCACATTAATTATAAACATTTCAAAATGGAAAACTTTGAACAGGCAATTTGGCTTGTTAACAAAGGTGATCACATGGCCTTCGTCAATCTTAGGCATGCTTACTATTCGGTCAAAAAAGCGGAGGAGCAATAAAAATTTCTTTGCTTTAAATGGCAAGGGAAGATCTATCAGTTCACCTGCCTTCCGAATGGGGTTACAGAAGGGCCTCGTTTATTCACCTAATTAATTAAACTAAATTTTGCTTCACTGAGAGAGAGGAGACACACCATCACCAGTTTTATCGATGACACACTTATACATATATGCCACAGTTCATTAGAAGGATGCTATGAGAGCATACATTCAACAGTAAAGCTTCTAAAGGAAATGGGATTCTGTATTAATGAAGACAAGTCTGTCTTAATACCTATGCAACCTTTGGAATATTTGGGGAACATCATTGACTCTGAGACAATGACCGTTACTTTACCTGAATGAAGGTAAGTGAAAATAATTCTAAGCTGCATTCAATTATTTCACAGTGATCGAGACAAAATCAGGAACGTAGCCAAAGTAATTGAGTTCTTGGTCGCTGCAATTCAAGCAGTAAAAATGGGAAAACTGCATTATAGGAAACTGGAAACTGGTAAAATTTCAGCATTACAGAAAGGAAAAGGTAACTTTGACATCACATGTGACATGAAAACAGATCTGATTTGGTGGATAATTCACTTTACAGTGCAAGATCGGAAATTTTTTTGACCAGGCACAGAAATTAACCTGTACATTGATGTCTCAAACTTAGGGTGGGGTGGTTACTTGAATCATCAACAAAATAATGGTAGATGGTCAATAAATGAAAAAGAACTCAAAGCCATCTTATTGGCAGTAAAGTCATTGGCACATCATATCATTTAAGTGTTTTGTGACAACACGACAGCAGTGAATTATGTGAATCAAATGGGGAGCACAAAATCTAAATCATGTAATGATATCAGTGTGCAGAAAACGATGCCTGGATTACATGTTCTCACATACCAGGTAGAGGTAATTGCATGGCAGATGCTGCATCTCAAAAATTTAATGACAGACATGCATGGGATTTGAATGAGGATATTTTTAGGGAGCTTTGCGAAATCCTTGGAGTCCCTAACATAAATCTATTTGCCTCCAGATTAGATAAACAGGTACTGTTGACCCTCGATTTAACGGAGCCCGATTTAACAGACTTCGGATTTAACGGACTCTGTCTGCTAGCAAACAATCAATCTAGATCCGGACTAAAGTCCGTTAGTGTAAAAGAAACTCTGGTACGTAGTGGTTGCGTCAATAACATAATCCGTTAAAACCTAGGGTAAAACGGCCAACTTTTGGACAAAAAAATATAAAAACCTTACAGTGGAACCTCGGACCTCGAACATAATCCATTCCGGAAGACTGTTCGAGGACCGAAACAAAGTTTCCCATACGAAATAATGTAAATCGTTTTAATCCGTTCCAAGACCCCAGATGCTTACCTATTTAATTTCTTTTATGTTATTTTACACGTAAAATTGCATGGTTAAACAGTAAATAAGACAGAAAATAAAACAATACATAAAATATTGCAAAAGATGACTAAACTAAACCTCATTCGATATTATTTACCTTTTTGGTGGCGAATTTTTGGCGCACGTAGATGGTGGTGAGGGAAGGAAAGGGAGGATGGAACTTATTGCTTGGACAGGGAGTCCCACATGTGTGATGTAGCGCACATACGAATGCACTAATCTAATTGTAAAAAATAGCAAAACTACAAGTCTGTGTGTGTGTGTGTGTGTGGTGAGGGGGGAGGGAATTGCGAGGCTAGCTATCAGCTGATCAGCTGATAGCTAGCCTTGCACCTCCCCCCCCTAGCCCCCGTCCTCTCCCAATCTACACAAACCCGCGCTACAATCTGTATGTATGTGTACTAGGCTGGTACTGGATGAACTTATTTTCTTTGGAGCTATTATTAGGGGCTAATACTGCCGTGATTTAAGAAAAATATGCACAGCAGGGTGACCACGTTGACGCACAACAAAGAAGGACGTGTAACTGTTGCTCGGCGGCAGCCTCAACCTGTCGCTCGGCCTCCGTCAGCCAGCTTCCCTTTGTTCGGCTACGTTCGGGTTGGTCGAGATCCGAATATTGGTCGACCCCCGGAGCCAAAATTTCATTGAATTTTTTATCGAGGTCCGAATTGTTCGAGATGTGAGACAGTCGAGGTCTGAGGTTCCACTGTATAACCAAACCTAACATAAATTAATCTAACCATAACTTAACCATTACATAACATAACATAATTAACCTAACCATAGACTACACTATACTTGACTGGACACTCGAAATCTGACCTTTTGCAAACCCGTCCTACAGCAGATTTTTAGAAAAATCAAATAAAATACTTAGAAATAAGATAAGAACCTCAAATAAAAAGCAAACACTTCAGAGTGATGTAGAGAATATGTTTATGAGCAACAAAAACAAATTAGTCAACTTACATCATCAGTGGGCGACAATTATTAAATCCTAAGAAACCAAGAAAAATACAAAATTTGCAATAATTTCCAGGAATATTGGAATTTCAATTTGAAAACACTTACATGCATAGCCCATGTAGTCTATATTAATATGCAATATCATAGAATACACCATACGTGACTGTGCACTCGAAATCGGGTCTTTCGCAAATGTGTCCTGAGGCGATTTTTGTTTGTTTTATTTAAATAAAATACTTAAAATCATCATAGAAACCTCAAACAAATAACAAACAACTCAGAGTGATGTGAAGAATATGTTTATGAGCAACAAAAACAAATTAGTCAACATACGTCATCGGTGGGCGACAATTATTCAATCCTGACACCAATAAAAACACCAAATTTGCAATAATTTCCAGGAATATTGGAATTTCAATCTGAAAACATATACATGCATAGCCCATGTAGTTTATATTAATATGCAATATCATAGAATACACCATACGTGACTGTGCACTCGAAATCGGGTCTTTCGCAAATGTGTCCTGAGGCGATTTTTTGTTTTATTTGAATAAAATACTTAAAATCATCATAAAAACCTCAAACAAAAAGCAAACAACTCAGAGTGATGTGAAGTATATGTTTATGAGCAACAAAAACAAATTAGTCAACATACGTCATCGGTGGGCGACAATTATTCAATCCTAAGACACCAATAAAAACACCATATTTGCAATAATTTCCAGGAATATTGAAATTTTAAACTGAAAACGCATACATACATAGCCAATGTAGTCCATACTAATATACATGCATGCTTGAAATAAGATTTGAAACTATTTCCAAATATTCTGTTTATTTTCTACGTTTTCACTGAGCATGGCAGGATACACAACACCTTAGTGTTGAGAGTAATTGTAAAATATAACCAAAACTTGAACACAACACCCTAAGTCACTCGTAATCAATTCACTCATACTTTCATATACCCATAAATAACATCAAGAAGAAAAAATTTAACATTCCTAATCAACTTACGATGTTTGCTGAGTGTCATCGAGAGTGTTTCTCAGAGACTGTGTAAAATAACTCCATTGTAATTCCTTATTGGTGATGGTCTCTAGTTAGCTTGTTGGTTTCATTGCCTCCTCCTCCTCCTCTTCCATCTAGCAATGTTCTTTCCAATGATCTTATCACCATACATCACTTTCCCGGCGTACGTACTTTTCCTTTTATCCTGCCATGCTCAGTGAAAACGTAGAAAACAAACAAAATATTTGGAAATAGTTTCAAATCTTATTTCAAGCATGATTCAGAGTATACAATAGAAGCTGATGAAGCTACGGGCACACTAGGTTTTGCTAACGCTAGCCTGGCTTCCGTTTTTTTCTGGATTTGCAGCGATACGTCTGGTACACACGTAGAAGAACTAACCTTGTGGAATCAGCTGATCATAATAACAACACAAGCCGTTATGGAGGAAGCACTTCTCTTCTTCTTCTTCTGCTCATGAACATTTTCCATGGGACATATAATAGCGTCATGGGACCAATGAATTGAACTATTTATGTTGTTGACCTTTGTAAAGGATTGTTTTGGTGGTCTTCTTCTTCTTCTTGTGACCTCTTTCGCCTTTTGCCTTTCGCGCCACGAATTGTTATGAAAAATTCATTCCTAAGCCGATATAACGATTATATGACATTTGATCACAATCAAATCATATTCAGGAATGGTTATTTCACAATATGTGATGTTTTATTTCAGAAATTATTGCGAATTCGCCAGATTTTTTTGCTATAAACAATATGCTTTATACACAACTCCCACACGATTTTTCACTCAAACTTGTAATCTTTATGTTAATTTCCTATTTGCAAAAGTTGTAAAATCATTTTTTATGTTCAGCCATGGTTCAGCAATCATTACTGATTGTAAAGACATGAAATACAATGTCCTAAGTAGAATATTAACTGATATATGAAGTATTATCTGTCATCACTCATAGTAGCGGAATCTATACGACTGAAATGTAATATCGTCTGTCAGCGATTGTCGCGAGTGTCCAGTCAAGTATGGTGTAGTCTATGACCTAACATAACTTGAAAGTTTTTTTTGCCTGGTAAACAATGGTGAGCACCGCCTGAAACCTACAGAGATGTGTTGAGTACACTATGTATAGTATGTACAACTTCAAATTTATATCGATATCGTCCGAGCAGTAGGTATGCAGATTTACCCAAATACTTTTTTAGCTTATCTTAACCTAAGTTGTATGTACAGTATTTACAGTTGCACTCAATGTTTACTCCGAGTCAAAGGGAAGCATCTGAGTGCAGCCATTAATCTTAATGCTCCGCCCACAATCAGCTGATGTACCTAGGCTCCGCCTCCCTCCTCCTTCTAGGCATCAGTGTTAAAACCCCCATGGCGTCTAATAAGTGTGCGTAGCTAGGTTAGGTTAGATGAGGTTAGCCTACTAATTTTGAGGCACGGACTATTTATTTCTAAGCAAAGTACGATGCTTTTTCATTTTGAGAAACCTAACCCTAATCTTAAGCCTAACCCTAACCTCAACCTAACCCTAACCCCACCACAAACTAACCTAACATTGCGGGGCTGTAACCAGATACTGGTCTTACCTACTGAGGCAGTGGGTATACAAAAATTAAAACAAATGTTTTTATTTTCAGAAGTTGATATATATTGTATGATATTCTGCAACCTTAATTCTATCTGACAAGTAAGTATTATCCTCGAGAAAAGATACTACACACAATTACTAGACTCCATGATGGTTTCAACACTGATGCCTAGAAGGAGGAGGGAGGTGGAGCCTAGGTATACATCAGCTGATTGTGGGCGGAGCATAAAGATTAATGACTGCACCCAGACGCTTCCCTTTGACTCGGAGTAAACATTGAGTGCAACAGTAAATACTGTACATAGAACTTAGGTTAAGGTAAGCCAAAAAGTATATGGCTAAATCTGCATAACTACTGCTCGGACGATATTGATATAAATATGAAGTCGTACATACCATACATAGTGTACTAAACACATCTGTGAAGGTTTCAGGCGGTGCTCACTATTATTTACCTGGCAAAACATCTTTCAAGTTATGTTAGGTTAGGTTACGTTAAGTTATGATTAGATTAGGTTATGTTAGGTTTGGTTAAGTTATATAAGGTTTTTATATTTGTTTGCCCAAAACTTATGCGTTCACCCTAGATTTTTTTTCTGGATTGCCATATTATGGTCTTTAACCAAGCAACGGACTTTTTACACTAACGGACAGGGCTCCCTCCACATTAGACCGTTAAATCGAGGGTCGACAGTACCTCGCTTTTGTTCATGGCAACCTGACCCAGACGCAGAACACTTTGATGCTTTCTCAATAAGTTGGTCACAGATTGACCTAGTTTACGTCTTTCCCTCTTTAGCTCTGATTGCCAGATGCCTTCAGAAAATGTGTGGAGAGATGGCAAGGGGGTGACTGATTGTGCCAATGTGGCCATCCCAACCATGGATAGGGACCCTACTCAAAATGCTCATCAACAAACCGCGGCTAATAATGAGGAGGAAGGATGTTCTACGGCAGCTGTCGGCAGCAGAGGAACACCCCATCATGAAACACACCAGGTTGATGGCATGTCTATTGTCCAGCAACAGCTAAGAGCAAGAGGTATATCAGCACCAGGTATAGACATCATCATGGCCTCTTGGAGACCAGCAACGGAGAAACAGTATTGACCACATGTCAACAAGTGAATACAATTTTGTGACAGGGCACATCAATCCCCTTACTCCCTCTGTAACGGATATTGTAAATTTCTTGTCCGACAATTCCACAGAGGTGTCGGCTATGACTCCATCAACACGGCGAGGGGAGCGCTATCCTCACTAGGTATAGATGTAGACAGCCGCAGAGCGGGGAATCACCCTCTTGTCAGCAGGCTCCTGAGAGGCATCTTCAACTTGAGATCGCCATAACCTAAGTATGCAGAGACTTGGGATGTCAAGTCAGTGCTGGATAAACTGAGAACTATGGAAACGTTATGCAGTCTTTCCCTTAAAAGAACTAACATTGAAATTAGTCATGCTAATAGCACTCACGCAAGCAGACAGAGTGCAAACATTGCATGTCAATGTTGAAAAATATTAGCATTGGAAAGGATTCTATCTGTGTTTGGTTAGGGGGCAACATTAAGCAGTGTAGAACAATATTCAATGTACAGTTTATGAAATTTACGGCATACCACAAGGATAGAAGACTATGTGTGTATGAAATATTGAAAATGTACATTAAAATGACTGAGCACTTTAGAAATGATGTGGATCAAGTGAACGGGAACTTACTCATTAGCTTTATCAAGCCACACAAAAAAGTAACAAAATACACTATTGCAAGATGGATTAGGATAATGCTTAATAGATATGGAGTGGACACAAGGAAGTACTCAGCTGGCAGTGTTCGGCCAGCTGCAGCGTCGAAGGCCAAGGCCATGGCTGTACTGATAACACACTTCATGGCAAAGGTGGGGTGGTCAAGGGAGACCACCTTTGCCAAGCATTACGACAAGGAACAAGGAACTTGACACATTCCAAGAAGCTGTACTGGAATAGTGAGTAACTACTTACTGCGATCATAAAGTTACCTTTCTGCTGGCAAAATATTAACTTGTAAACTTCCTACACTACAGGGGATTTTGGATCATGGTTGTTTCATTTCACCAAATGCACACACATAATTTCTAAATGTCAATGTAAATCACCCACATGGCTTCAAAACCTCATGGGAAAGTGAGCGTTGGCAGAGAAGTGATTTGCTGACATAAAATTGATGAAGTACACGAGACTTACCGCAGGTCAGTTGAAATGTGCTTCGGATTTTATGAAGCAAATCATCTCTGCCAGAAAGGAGCTTTCACATGCCCTCCGCTCCCTCCCTATGCTATACAGCGTAGGGACGCACTTTTTCTCCAAAAAAAAGTTTGGGAAAATGAGCCTGTGTCTTATGAGGCCAAGGTTCAGCATTGAGGCAGTGGTTGGTGGTAAGTCTATGGCAACAGAGGCTTTAAAATCAAACCCCAAAAATTTTCGCACAAGTAAACAAAGTGATGATTGGTACTACACCACAAAACAACTTTCTCTTTCAAGGTAACAATATATAATAGGTCATACTCACAACAGGATTGGTACGTAGGCTACTAGCAAATATTAAAGTTTTTAAATGCAAAATATTGGGATCAAGTAATTATCTAAATGCAAATGAGTGTCTTCAAATGTCAGGTGAAATCCTTCACTTCATATGCAGAGCTTAAATCCGATCAATTATCTTTTTTTTCATTACAATATCTGCCAAAACTGGGTGCCTCTTATGAGCCATCAAATACGGTACTTGTCATGTGGGTGATTATACACTTTGAAGTCTGGTGGTGTAAAGCAACACGGCCTATCTCATGTGAAAGCTCCCTTCTGGCAGAGATGATTTGCTTCATAAAATCCGAAGCACATTTCAACTGACCTACGGTAAGTCTCATGTTCTTCATAAATTATTATATAAAAATGATCACTTGAAGGAATGATGAGTAAAAATTTACTTCAACAATAAATGACAAATTTTAGTCTTACCAACTGGTACTCCTGCAATATCAGCCTGCAGCTGCATGAGAGTATTGTTGCAAGTCATTCCTCCATCCACTTGTAGTTTGTTTAATGTAATTCCAGAATCTTTCTGCATTGCATCCAAAATTTCACGAGTTTGGAAGCACACAGCTTCTAGCACTGCACGTGCCAAATGAGCGCCTGTACTCCTCTGTGTCAACCCACATATTGTCCTGAAAAACATAAAATACATAAGATATAGTATTGAAGATTCATCACAGCTTATTTGATAATTTTCTGATATTTGTGGTTATTTATTGTTATTAAAAGAAAAAGAGAAGAACTTTCTGCAAATCTTTGTTGTCATTGCTTGAATTTTCCCCAAGAAAAAGAAAAAGTATATATATACAGAGGAAATGGTAAATAAATTTCTTTCTATTTTCATGATCATTATCATGATTATCATTCAGAAAGGCTGGTTCTATATTTATAAACGTCAGCCTGTCACCAAACTTATGCAGTTTTTCTGCCAATTCCTTTTCTTTCTAGTTTTTTTTCCTGAGGACGTCATTACATGTCTTCCTTGGTTTACCCACAGGTGCTCTACCTTCCGCTGATAAAATAAGCAACCAAAAAATAAACAATGTTTTTTCCATCCACGTAGTATAGTATAATGTATTACACCAACATCAACAGATGTCTTTCAATATTCTATTGTTACAAAGGGTGCAGGTCATTTATGGGGAGGCAATGGCCAAGTGGTCAAAGCACAGAGCAGGAGAACTCGATGACCTGATTTCGAATCCCGCCGAAACTTGGCCATTTTTTCAAGTCATCGTTGAGTGGCTGAAGAAACCCACATGTTGCTACTCAAATCTGTCTTCAACTACAAATGCATCGGAGACTTCGGGGGGCGACATGAACCTCCACAGGTGTCACTTAAAAAATAATGCACTAATGGGCGAGAGACAACCATCAACATCACGGCTCTCAATAACTCCTACAGGGCATCAGAGCCGTGCAGAAGATTGCCTACATGTGCTAGAGGCCATGACATAAATAATAAAAAAATAAAATAATAAAATTGATACTCAAACATTTGGTACTTAATACCATAAACCTATTGCCGACCAGTGTTGAAAAAGAGGTCATTAAAAGGTCACAAAACACTGCCAATGATAAGCAGAAGAGAGTAAACTAATAGAATAGATAGCTTGCCTGTGTTTCATCACTTCCAAGTTCAACTTTCAAGCCATTAGCTGATCGTCAACCAGCGCCACAAAACAATAGCAGCAGATACCGGCACCATCAGGGCTACAACCTGCTAATTATGAAAGTATGCAGCTAAATTGATACATATTTCAAAATTGCACATAACTATTTTTTTTGCTCAATATCAGTGTTACAATAAACCACAGATAATTTATTGATATGTTTCTGTAGTAACAGTCGTACATTGTTGTTTTTTCATGATATGCCTATGTCTACCATTTGTTATTCTAAACTGTAGGGGCCCCTTTTCTGTGGGGGATCTAAGGATACAGCTCATGTAGGGGCTGAGTAACAAAAAAACTGTTGCTCTTTGTTGCATGAAAACTACTCCAGTCTATCTCAGTGAAAAGTTTTCTTAATCCTTCAAAGTCTGCTATACCATAATTGTATCTTCCATTCTCATATTCCTCTCTTCTCCGCTCTTTTATGCTATCATTTACTTCAAACTCAATAAATACATGGTCACTCTTTCCTAGTGGGCACTGGTAATACACATTTATAATTATTTCCAGTTCCTTTGTCAATAGTAGATCGTCTTGATGGCTCTTCGAATACTCTAAATCTTGTGTTCTCTTTAATCCACTGAGTCATGATATTATTCATTACAAAATCCAACAATATTCCTCTCCTCCTCCAGTATATTATTCTTCCCAGCAAACTTCTTCGCAGTCGAAATCTCCCATCATAATTATGTTGTCATTGTTTTCTATCATATTCCTTAAACATTTGCAGGTATCTTTCAGCATGTCTCCATATTCTTCTCTCCTCCAGACATTGGTCTTGGGTGGAACGTATATGACTGCCAAGTCTCTTTTTCTTCCACTTTTAATCAAAAACTCTACCTTCATGAACTCTACCATATGTTTTCCTTTTTCCACCTTCCCCATTATCATGTCCTAGTAAACACCATTACACCGCCTCCATTGTTCTGATTTTTGTTTCACCTCCATACATTGCATTGTCCTTCCTCAACTGTCACATCTTCAGAATCAATTCGTTTATACTAAACTAAATATGTGTGTGTGTGTGTGTGTGTGTGTGTGTGTGTGTGTGTGTGTGTGTGTGTGTGTGTGTGTGTGTGTGTGTGTGTGTGTGTGTGTGTGTGTGTGTGTGTGTGTGTGTGTGTGTGTGTGTGTGTGTGTGTGTGTGTGTGTGTGTGTGTGTGTGTGTGTGTGTGTGTGTGTGTGTGTGTGTGTGTGTGTGTGTGTGTGTGTGTGTGTGTGTGTGTGTGTGTGTGTGTGTGTGTGTGTGTGTGTGTGTGTGTGTGTGTGTGTGTGTGTGTGTGTGTGTGTGTGTGTGTGTGTGTGTGTGTGTGTGTGTGTGTGTGTGTGTGTGTGTGTGTGTGTGTGTGTGTGTGTGTGTGTGTGTGTGTGTGTGTGTGTGTGTGTGTGTGTGTGTGTGTGTGTGTGTGTGTGTGTGTGTGTGTGTGTGTGTGTGTGTGTGTGTGTGTGTGTGTGTGTGTGTGTGTGTGTGTGTGTGTGTGTGTGTGTGTGTGTGTGTGTGTGTGTGTGTGTGTGTGTGTGTGTGTGTGTGTGTGTGTGTGTGTGTGTGTGTGTGTGTGTGTGTGTGTGTGTGTGTGTGTGTGTGTGTGTGTGTGTGTGTGTGTGTGTGTGTGTGTGTGTGTGTGTGTGTGTGTGTGTGTGTGTGTGTGTGTGTGTGTGTGTGTGTGTGTGTGTGTGTGTGTGTGTGTGTGTGTGTGTGTGTGTGTGTGTGTGTGTGTGTGTGTGTGTGTGTGTGTGTGTGTGTGTGTGTGTGTGTGTGTGTGTGTGTGTGTGTGTGTGTGTGTGTGTGTGTGTGTGTGTGTGTGTGTGTGTGTGTGTGTGTGTGTGTGTGTGTGTGTGTGTGTGTGTGTGTGTGTGTGTGTGTGTGTGTGTGTGTGTGTGTGTGTGTGTGTGTGTGTGTGTGTGTGTGTGTGTGTGTGTGTGTGTGTGTGTGTGTGTGTGTGTGTGTGTGTGTGTGTGTGTGTGTGTGTGTGTGTGTGTGTGTGTGTGTGTGTGTGTGTGTGTGTGTGTGTGTGTGTGTGTGTGTGTGTGTGTGTGTGTGTGTGTGTGTGTGTGTGTGTGTGTGTGTGTGTGTGTGTGTGTGTGTGTGTGTGTGTGTGTGTGTGTGTGTGTGTGTGTGTGTGTGTGTGTGTGTGTGTGTGTGTGTGTGTGTGTGTGTGTGTGTGTGTGTGTGTGTGTGTGTGTGTGTGTGTGTGTGTGTGTGTGTGTGTGTGTGTGTGTGTGTGTGTGTGTGTGTGTGTGTGTGTGTGTGTGTGTGTGTGTGTGTGTGTGTGTGTGTGTGTGTGTGTGTGTGTGTGTGTGTGTGTGTGTGTGTGTGTGTGTGTGTGTGTGTGTGTGTGTGTGTGTGTGTGTGTGTGTGTGTGTGTGTGTGTGTGTGTGTGTGTGTGTGTGTGTGTGTGTGTGTGTGTGTATTTACCAAGTTGTATTTACCTAGTTGCAAGGCCTGAGCTACACTTGTGTGGACCTTTCTCCTTATCTATATTTATCCAGTTTTTCCTTCAGTTGATGTATATTTTTTGCCATTATCACCTCTTCCTTCAGTCCATTTCAAGTATATGTACTTCTTTGGAAAAAACTAAACTTTTTTGTATCGTTCCAGCAAATTCCTTTTTGCAATTTTTTCTTGTGTCCTTTCAAATGTGTAGCCTCTCCTTTTCTTCTCAATATTAGATCTTTTCTATCTGTTTCCTCCAGGTTGTTCATCAATTTATATATTGTGATTAAGTCACCTCTTTCTTTTAGTGTTGTTAAATGCATTTCTTTTAATCTTTCCTCATATGTTAGATCTTCCAATTCTGGTACCATCTTAGTTGCAATTCTCTGTATTCTTTCTAATTACAACACATGCTTTTTCTTATGGGAAGACTTCTTCATATTCCAGTTTTGGTCTGATCATTGTAGCTCTACTGCTTCTCATTAACTCTGCAGCTGCCTCGCAATCATATCCCTGGATATAAGCACCCCCATGGATGAAAGGTGAATTGCCTTAATAATGTGCGTGATTATTTTGAGTAATTATAACCCCAAAAGTCAGAGCCAAGTGATCACCAAATAAAGTTTTCACATAGGTTATTATGTTCAGTTAGCGTGATTTCAGTTAGCACGACCGCACTCATCCACTTAATTATCACACTAAATGGGGCTTAACTGTACATCCTTTGGCCTCTGAACAACAACTGTGCCTGTGTGCCAATTTCCCCCGCATCTCCAGCAGGTGCCACTGAACCTGTTGGGATTCAATCTCCCAGAAGTCTTGGGTTTCTACACTTGGGTCCTTCTGGATCTGAACCCATGGCAAGGCCTCCCAGAGAAAGGAATCATACTCCATCAAACTTGACCGATTTCCTTCTCACAGACTGGCTGCTGGACACTACAAGGTGAGGGCAGGGTGATGACGGTAAGGTGAGAGGGTGAGGCAAACAGTGTTTGTGTGGAAGAAATGCACGGCATCACTTCCCAAGCTGTGTCACCAATCACCTCCTGCCTACCAGCCAGTGTTCAGCCTGCCTCAGCTCCTCCAAAATACTGATCCCTTATTATAAGAGGCAACCTCCTTCCTGTTCCACAGCGAAACACAGTGCCCGCACTTCCTCCCAACAATGGTATTTTTATTTAATATTTTGGTTATAATTTAAAATGAAGACTTTGTTAATATCGTCAGTTCCAGATGGTAAGTAGGGAAAACGTGAACTTGACATAACTCACACAAATAAAACTGTTTAAGTTTACGATGCAAGCTTTAAGTAGAGATAAAATATAAATAATAGTTACTATAACAAAGATGGTGAACTCACCCTCGAGCATCAGTTCGCCAATGAGGGGCAAAGAGGCCTGAGAAGGCAGGCACAAAATATACACCCCCAGAGTCTTTTACTGTCTTAGCCAGTAGCTCAATATCTGTTGAAGTTTTTATGATGTGGAGGTTGTCCCTGAGCCAGCGCACAGCAGCTCCAGCAATGGCAACAGAACCCTCCAGTGCATATATGGTTGGAGATGTCTTGCCCAGCTTGTAAGCCACTGTAGTGAGGAGACCATGCTCACTTTGCACTATCTGGTGAAAAGAAAAAACGAATGGCCTAATAATAAGTAATGCTAGCAACAACAACAAAACAAAAATAATAATCTATCTATCACATAAAGACTTGTGATATACAAAAAAATGTAAATGGTGTTGACGTAGCAGACAATAATACATCAACACTAACAGATAATACAGGCTAACATGAGTAAATACACTCCTATACATTTTTTTTTCTTCACATGTTAACAATATTAGTTAATTTGAATGTCTTATGGTATTCAAAATACTTGTAACAGGTAACTACTGAGGTTACATATACAATATATGTCTTTGAAGACGCATGGGTGTCTTTCAGGATATTTTTTAGGGGAAAAAGTGCATCTTATAAGCCAAAAAATACGGCAAGTCATATCAGATAAGGAACTGCAGCATAATACAATTTTGGTTTATACATACAATAAACTGTCGATTATCCAAAGGTCTAGGATACATAAATGCCCGTCACCTGAAATGTAAGCTATTGTTTGCTGAAATACAATAACCATAACATTTCAAAATTTATCTGAAATTCCCTCCCAAAGCAGGCAAAGTGAAAGTTTTGAGATGGCCATTGCCTGTCAGTGCTGCTGCAGTCGCTGTAATTCACCCTCTTCCTTCTTCCCGCTTAGCAGTTTGAACGTCCCTGTTCTGCTGTTGTCTGCCTTGTGCCCTTACTTCAACTATTTTTTTTGTGATAATTCCAAGCCTTTCAAAATGCCTAAAACAAATAACAAAGATGAAGAGGATTATGTTATAGCTTAAGACACTTAAGACAATTTCGGATTTGGGACATGATCAAGAAAAGGCTGCAAATAAAGGTACCTATGGATGAGGCAGGCAAGAACGATGCACCGAAGGATGCAGCATCCGAGGCTTACTTATCCATAAGGCAGCCAAGGCTAACCCACCCTGGCCTGAGTCACCTGAGCCTCTTACATCCACTGCCAAGTCATCTATCCCCACCTCACCCATAGCCGACTCACCCAGTGGCGTATCAGCAATATCTGACTCGGAGCACTATGTTAGGGAAATGATTCAAACAAGTGAACAATATTTTAAAGTTAAGTGACATATGTTTAAAGAATAATATTCATCTATAGTAAGAAAAACTAGTGGTTCAGTTCATAAAGAAAAAGACTATTTTTAAAATTTCATAGGCTAGTGCCATTGAAAATGCTATCCATCGTATAATCGGTTGGATAGGTGGTGATGTATGGGTTGAGTGTGGATTACAAGTAGATTGCAAGTGAATTTCTGAAAGACTCCACACTATGATAAGTAGACCCATCCCTCTGCTATCACGCATAATTGGTCAATGTAGATGAATGTGATAGCAGATCTGAATAATGAATGGAATTAATTGTAATTAATTGTTGTTTATCAGCGGCTGATTACTGATCATTTGTTCACTATTTACCTATGATTTTGTGTCAATTACACCTACAACATGAAATAAAACAATATTATATCAGTAAGAACATTGTAAACAATAAATACAAAACATAAAAGACTATCAAACTTACTTTCCAGAGGAATAACAAAAGCTTGTTTCGGTAGTGGTAGGGTGCCGAGGATTGGGTGGGAGGTGGGAGGAGTGCCAAGGCCGAGGCTGCCACGAACCACGGCAGGGGACAGACGTGCCGTTCCTCTTTGGGTTGCTTGTCAACTTACAGCAAAACGCACACCCCACCCCACCCCAGACACCATGGCCAAGACTATTCCTGAACTAAAGAAGTTACAACGAAACCAGCTCCTCCGTTTGACAAAAGAAGACTTAGTAGAGAGCATTTTAACTTCGCCAGAGCAGAGCAACGAACAACTGAGCACATTGACAACCACTCTGAACGAGCTCATCAGTGAAGTAACTGATTTGAAAAGGATCATTAATTCACCCGATAGCGCCATCAACAAGAAATTCCTGGATCTACCAACAAGCTCAGATTATTGCGAAGCAGCAACATTTCCTTGAAATGTTGGACTGGAAGGAAAGGGAAAATAATCTAGTCATACTCGGAGTGCCGGACGAACAAGAAAGCCTCGATGGAGAGACTACAGATAAAGAGAAGATAGAGAAGATATGGTTAACAATCGGTGCGCAAGAGGAAGTTGTATCCATGCGTAGGCTGGGTGATGTGAACCGAAGAGACAATAAGAGGAGGCCCATACTTGTGACCATGACAAATAGGAACAGCAGGGACAATGTGTTATCCAAGGCAAGTGTTTTGAAGACTACAGACGATGTATACAAGAAAATTTATATCAAGAAAGATACCCACCCGAATGTCCGCTTAGAGTGGAAACGTTTACGTGATAGGGAAAGTGAGGAAAAAAATAAACCAGAAAATGTTGGATGTGTGATACGTCTGGACACTAGAGAGAGAAAATTATATCGGGACGATATGATTATAGATTCCTGGAACCCACAGTCTTTTTAGTATGGCCACAGCAAAAGCAGATATTCAGCCTTCTCTCTTGGAATGTTAACAGTGTAAAAACGAAACTAGAAAATAACTTAGTACAGTCTCTTCTTCTGAACTATGACGTAGTATGTCTAAATGAGGTGAAGACTCCATTAGAC
Organism: Cancer borealis; assembly: GCA_036785275.1. Classification (NCBI taxonomy): domain Eukaryota; kingdom Metazoa; phylum Arthropoda; class Malacostraca; order Decapoda; family Cancridae; genus Cancer; species Cancer borealis. Next base: position 74,191 of record JAXIVD010001544.1, read on the forward strand.
GTTCATTTTCCTGGATATGTATGCTATCGAAGTTGTGTGAAAGATGCGTCACACAGAGGAGGTACGGTATTATTTATTAAGTGCTCCATGTCTAGATCAATTCTTCATATTGACACGAGTATCGAAGACCAGGTTTGGGCCCAGCTTATGTTTTTACCTAAAACTCTTTTTGGGTTTTGCTATGTTCCACCATCAGACTCTCAGTACTATAAACAACAAGCCTTTGCGTCAATTCAAGAGAAAGTGAAAACAATGGATTCAGTTGAATCCTTCTGCATAATCGGTGACTTAAATAGCAGGTTCGGTACGTACGTTCGAAACCTTCCTAGGTTGAGTGATTTATCAAACAGTGAGGTGTATACGTATCCAACTATTCCGGACCCTGTGGAACGACCAAACGACAAAGCCTACATTTTGTCTTCAATCTGCGTAGAATGTAAGTTGTTACTACTGAATAACCTAAAAGTGAATGAAAAACATTTCGTTAGTAAAAAGACCTATCGCAAAGGAAATGAGTGGTTATCTGAACTAGACACATGTGTTGTGTGCCCGAATATGCTTAAAAACATCAATGACTTCCATGTTGTAAGGAATGACTGTTTGCCAAGTGATCACGCTCCTGTTTCGTTAATGATCAATTTACCAGGCGTTGATATGGAACATTTGGTTCGTCGGGCTTCACAGTTAGCAGATCACACAGTATTACACGAATACAAAACAAAACTAACCAAAACGGGAAAGAGACCGGTTCAAATGAAAAGTGTAGACACACAAGTCTTTTTAAGACATTTAGCGGCCGAAGAGCTGCCCAACGTGAGTGTTGCGGATATTGATGGATGTGTAGACATGTATCGAAGGTTTTGTATGATTGTACTAGTAACGCAAAAAGGGTAATTCACACTGAAGGTGTCGATGTCAATCAAGACAGGTGGCAGAGACTGCTCAATGACAAAGATGACAAGAGACTGTGGAAAGCGATAAACTGGAAGGGTGAATATAATGAAACCGATGTAGTCAGCAACAAACCCTCTGATCATGAATTCAAAACACATTTTGAAAGTCCATCAAACACTATTCCTGCCTCTCAACTAGATGGCATTGTAAGTGATGTTTTTATTCCAGTCCTAAATGAGCCAATAAGTGCAAGCGAAGTGATTCGTGAGGCGAAGGACATGAACCCGAACAAGATGTCCAGACGTGTTTAGATTGTTACCAGAATCCTGGCTCTTGTTATTAGCTACGCTTTTTAACTGTGTGTTCAATTCGCGTCATTATCCTACTTCATGGTCTCGAGCCAAACTATTTACAATATTCAAGAAAGGAAGCAAATCACTGTCAAGTAATTATAGAGGGATAACTGTGATGAATTCTATTGCGAAATTGTACGATAAAATTTTGTGTACCAGATTAAAGCAATGGTTTCAGCCGTTTAGAGAACAGGCGGGTGCACAGGAAAATAGGAGTTGCATTGAACATATTATGTGTTTACGTCTTTTATGTAATATGGCAAAAAAGAAAAGGGTAAAATTATGTGACATTCATAGATTTTTCTCAGGCATATGATATGGTTCCAAGAGACACATAATTTAAGGTTTTACAGAGATTGGGTTGCGGCAGTGTGATGTTGGCAGCCCTGATAGCCATGTACTCACTGACTCAGAGTATTATTGGAACTACGGTTGTCACCATAACGTTAGGAGTGCGTCAAGGGTCACCTACCTCATGTTTGTTATTTATTATATTTATGAATGATCTGATTATGATGGTAAAAAATGGAGTGGACTTGGATGGGTTTTTATCCTGGTTACACATTCTCGTAATGATGGATGATACTGTACTTTTGGCAACAACTAGAGTGAACATGATTCAGAAGGTTTGTATCCTTCGCAACTATTGTGTACAGTATGGAATGAAGGTTAATGAATCGAAGACAAAATTTTTTGTGATAAATGGCGTGAGAACGATAGAGAGCCCTTGCGTGTAGATGGCTTGTCAGTTGAACGATGTGATAATTATGTTTATCTTGGATCACATTTCACTGCTGATAGTTCAACTTCTTCCGCAGTAGCCAAGATGTAGCATGTTTTAAAATTTATTTCATTTGTAAAAAAGAACGTCGATGTTCCATTTACTGTAAAAAGACGAGTATTTGAGGCAGCTATGATGTCTACAATTTTGTATGGGTGCGAGTCTTGGTTGAATGCCGACCTCAAACCAATCATAAAAATGTATAATTGGTGTATTAAGGAACTCTTAGGGGTTAGGAAAACAACATGTACAGATCTATGTTATGTAGAAGGAGGATTTACAAGTTTGAAGAGTCTTATTGAGTATAAACAACACAGATTTTTTTTCGCAATATATGGCAACAAAGGTCTACGTTAAATGACGATCCCCTTGTGCATGCGATAAATTTGGTAAGAAATAGCAACACGTCCACATCTCGACTTGTGCGTAACTATATAACTAGAGAGGTTGTTAGCTTAGACCAAGACAGACAAAACCTCATACACAACATTGCACAAAGTGAGTCACCAAGAAGGTTAACATATAAATACATGAACCCAGACTTTGTAGTACACCTGATATACAACACAAGACACTCGACGAACGAAACACACAGAATATCTTTTACACGTTTTCGTCTGAGCGGTCATACTTTGACATGTGAAACAGGACGGTGGAATAGGCGAGGTCGTGGCTGCCTGCCGTTGGAGGAGAGGCTATGCCAGTGTGGGGTGGTGCAGACCGAGCAACATGTAGTACAATACTGCCCCCTCTCACAACACTTAAGAATATCTTATGGCTTTACTGACATTCCAGATTTATTTACAGGAAGACTTAACCAGAATATTACTTGCAAAATAATACATTATATATTGAATTTATACGAGCCCTCTTAGTTCTTGGCTTTTGCTGTGGCATGAAAGTACTTTATATTTATTTTGGAAATTTAGTGTGAGGTTTTTATTATGTTTCTAGTATATTTTAGGCGTAGTATGTGTTTTAAATATAATATTTTTAGTGTTCGATAAGGGATTGTTTGTGTGTGAGTTATTAGGTTTTTTATTATTTTTATTTTTATTTTGGCATTTTGTCTGTGAGTTATTAGGTTTTTTATTAGTTTTTTTTTTTTTTTTGGCATTTTGTTTGTCCGTTCTTAGAATAATGGCTTATAGTTTTTAATGATACTATGTTCGTTGGTTGAATACTTTCATGAGTTGATAATTCATTGGACTGCTCATAAAACTTTAATGAATGTATTATGTATATATATGTATATATATATATATATATATATATATATATATATATATATATATATATATATGTATATATATATATATATATATATATATATATATATATATATATATATATATATATATATGTATATATATATATATATATATATATATATATATATATATATATATATATATATATGTATATATATATGTATATATATATATATATATATATATATATATATATATATATATATATATATATATATATATATATATGTATTTTCCGATGTGTGTTTTGCTCTATGGCGGATTTAATGTATAAAGCTGCAGTCAATAAACAATTATCTATCTATCTATCTTGGGTGGGTGGTGGGAGGGGTGCTGAGGTTTCGATGGGTGGAGTACAAAGGAAGAACAGACAGCAATAATCCTGCTGGATCTAACGAGGCTGTCTGTTTAGCTACACTACTACTATAATATCTACTTGATAGACAAAAAGATAGTAAAGTAGAAGGCTCCTCCCAACCCACCCCTTCCTTCAGCCGAAGCTGGCTGGAAGAGGAAGTAATGCCATGTAGTATGGAAAAACTATCATGGAATTTGTATAGGAAAGTGAGAAAACAGGAATAATCGATGTAAAAAAATAATAAAATAAATAAATAAACAAAAATATAATTTTTAAATTCACGCAAGAGTGAAATACACCCTGGTTCCACATAGAACATGTACAGATAGAACGATTTTCTTAGAGAACGTAACCAAAAATATTAAATAAAAATTATTGTACAGAACAATCGTGACTGTATGGAACAGGGTGTGGAAATAAGTGAAGCAAATCCGAAGCAAATACGAGCGTAATTGTATTGAACGCACCCAGAGATGCTGCAACTGTTTGAAGTGTCCAGCAATGGACAAAGGCAACACACCCATATATATATATATATATATATATATATATATATATATATATATATATATATATATATATATACACATATATATATATATATATATATATATATATATATATATATATATATATATATATATATATATATACATATATATATATATATATATATATATATATATATATATATATATATATATATATATATATATATCTCACGTCAAGGACTGGTGGTTGGGGGGGGGGGAGGGAGGGAGGGAGGGAGGGAGGGAGGGAGGGAGGGAAAGAGGGAGGGAGGGAGGGAGGGAGAGAGGGAGGGAGGGAGGGAGGGAGGGAGGGAGGGAGGGAGGGAGGGAGGGAGGGAGGGAGGGAGGGAGGGAGAGAGAGAGAGAGAGAGAGAGAGAGAGAGAGAGAGAGAGAGAGAGAGAGAGAGAGAGAGAGAGAGAGAGAGAGAGAGAGAGAGAGAGAGAGAGAGAGAATACATGAGAATACATGAGAAGAACAGACACCAGAAGACCTATTGGTCTCACGAATCACAGGGGTATCTGCTGCACTACATACTACTACAAGGGCACTAAGACTTTGAGAACAGGATAGAATATAACAAGGCTCTCTCCCACCCTCCTCTCCCTCCAGCAACATGCCGGCAGGAAAAACAGATAGAAGGGAACACCATGACCTTGTAGAGAATATGGCCATGGACATTTTATAGTAAAGAATGAAAATAGAGGAGGATACTATACTAGACTACTATACTCTACTATACTAGACTAGATTACACTACCAATAGTGATGGTACATACTGGATGGGGAATATTATCTATATTGAATGAAATTACTGCCATTACACTTCTAATCTGAGATATAGGGACACAAGGATATAATTTTCATAGATGCTCGCATTGTTTACTCTAAATTTTATGCTCATATCAAATGGGAACCAGTGAAATAGACACAGACCAGAAGGACTTATACTGCAACTGTTGTCCAGGTAGAGATTTGATTCTTTTACATTGGATCACGGATGGATGCACCAATACCCTGATAACCAACAGCCACCCACTAGTGTGAGTTACTTTACACCATGAATCCCTTAACTACCTTTTTCAAAATAAACCTGTTTCTCAGAAATGTTTGTCTAATCTGGATTTGAAAATGTCTATAGTTTTAGAACTAACTACTGATGCTGATGCTGGGAGTCTATTCCAATGATCAACAATTCTAACATTGAAGTATGACTTACAAGCAATTGTGTAAAATTTTTGTACTTTTAATTTCATACCGTTACCTCTCGTTACTGACGCGTTATTCATTTCAAAAAGTACTTCTGGATTGATTTTGTCAAATTTATTTAATATTTTAAAGACTTCAATCATATCTCCCCTAGTTCTTTGCTTATGGAGAGTGAACATGTCTGTTTTAATCGTTCCTCATATAATAAATTACGCAATGTAGGAATAAGCTTTGTCGCTCGTTTCTGTACTCTTTCCAGCAAGTTTTGGTCTTTAATGTAGTTTGGTGACCAGAATTGTATCGTATAGTCAAGATGTGGCCTTATAAATACCGTATAGAGTTTTTTCATTACTTCTGGTGCTTTGTGATCAAAATTTCTTGAAATTAGCCCTAACATATTTACTTTCTTACTGGGAGCTATGCACTGATCACTCACTTTTAGATTACAGTTAATGATTAAACCAAGATCCTTTTCTTGTTTAACTTTATCGAGCTCCTGATCACGCATTTTGTATTTAAAATTTGGATTTTTATTGCCAATATGCATAACCTTACATTTATCTGTATTAAAGGGCATTAACTATTTCTCTCTCCAATCGATTAGTTTGTTTAAATCATCCAGAATTCTATCACGGTCTTCAGTGCATATTACCGTATATTGCGGCCTATACGTCGAGTTTTTAATATAATTTTTTTAAGGTCAAAACTAGGGGTCAACTTATGGGGTAGATATAAAATAGCAACCTTTAAATATATTTGCACCAGTAACATCAGGATACCGGAAAACTGCTACTGAACTTGGCCTAAGGGCTGTGTTTACACATGCTCCACGTTAATCAGGAGAGCTCTGTCAGGCTTGGTGAATGAATAGGTAATGAATGCTGGCGAAGCACTGTAGCTTCAGCACAGGTTGTCAAGGGGGCGTGGTTGACCGGGTATTTGAGGAAGTTTGCATTTCGCGCCTAAACAGCTGTTCGAACGGAATGCTCATCACTAGGTAGCAGCACTGAGCAGTCAACCATGATCGTTTCGTTTCTTTTGTTCCAACGTTTGAAGCCGGACTGTAGGTAATTGGACACTTACCATTAGGGTTTTAAAAGTAAATATTCGTCCAATATAGTAGCGAAACAGGTGAATACAGAAAAAAGTAAAAACTGACTGTTTATGTTGAAATGCTTGAAGTCGGTGGTGTTTTCAATCTGTTTGAATTGTTTTATTTACTTTACTGTAGATAAAACTTAATTTACAACCCAGTACTTAGTAACTCAGGCCGACATTGGGCCACGCTAAGTAATAGTTTAGGGGGGTTGACTTTTCTGCAAGGTAAACCTCTAGTACAAAATTTTGGGGTCAAATTTAAGAAGTCGACTAATGTGCCAGATCGACTTATAAGCCGCAATATACGGTACCTTACCGCCAAGTTTTGTATCGTCTGCAAATTTTGCTACTTTTGACAAAAGACTGTCTTCTAAATCATTTACATATATGATGAAGAGCGTGGGTCCCAGGACCGACCCTTGAGGTACACCACTAATTACGTTTTGCCAATCAAACACTTCGACATTTAGAACAACTCGTTGTTGTCGGTCTGAGAGTCAGTCTTCAATCCACGCGCATAGATGCTCTCCTATTCCATGTGCCCTCAATTTCAATATCAGCCATTTATGAGGAACTTTATCAAATGCTTTTTGAAAATCCAAGTAAATCACATCATATGACTCCCGGATATCCCAACTCGCGTAAACATCATTAAAGAAATCTAGCAGATTAGTCAGACATGAATTATTACTACGATATCTGTGCTGATTTATCGTTATTAATTTATTTTCTCAAGGAATTCCACTATGTTATCCCTGATGATCTTTTCAAAAAGTTTAATTAACACTGACGTTAGACTAATCGGTCGATAGTTAGTAGCTTGTTTCTTTTCTCCCTTCTTAAAGATGAGAGCTATGTTTGCTGTTTTCCATGCACGAGGTACTCTAGATTGTGTCTATGATTTATTGAATAAACTTGTTATAAGAGTTTCTAGCTACGCACAATATTCTTTAAGTAGCCGTGGCAAAATTTCATCGGGACCATTTCATCAGGAACAACGGACTTATTTGGATCAATCTTTTGTAAATATTCACAAACCTCATGTACTTGAATTTCGGTTATGATGAGCTTTTCTTCATCGGGACCTTGAAATATATTCGACGGAGTAGGGATATCTGCTTTACCTTTCTCAGTAAAGTTGCTACTGAACATTGAATTAAGTATGGAGGCCATATCTTTGTCATCGCTGATTAGTTTATCATCATTATCTATTAGTGGGCTTATATTATTTCTTACGTTTTTTTTGTTTTGTATATAACTATAGAACAATTTGGGATTTTTCTTTGCTTCATGAGATAACCTTACTTCATACTCGCGCTTTTTTTTCCCTATATCTTTTTCACACGTTCCTTTAAGATCAACGTAACTGTTGAAATCTGAGGTTAACTGTGATAATTTGAACTTTTTGTAAGCCTTTCTCTTTAATGCTATAATTTTTTGTAAGCTGTCAGTCATCCATACTGATTGACTTATATTAATTCTTCATGGCTTATGTGGAATGTTTTCATTAACTATTGGTTTGAGATTTGCTGTGAACGTCTTATAAGTTTTGTCTATGCAAACATTATCTAAGCACTGACTCCAATTTACTGATTCTTTTTCCCTTCTTATGTTCGCAAAATTTGCCTTCCTTTAGTTAGGTACCAATAACATATTTTCTTTTGTTATAATTTGAAGGTTTAATTCGGTTCTAACGATGTTGTGATTGCTGTTCCCCAGAGGTTCGTCTACTTCACAACTGTCAATAATATCGCTGTCATTCGTGAATATTAGATCTAAGATATTATTTCTTTAAGTAGGTGTCTGAACTATTTGATATAGAAAAGCCTCCTTTGTTAGTTCTAATAATTCCTTCTCGATCAGCCATTAAAGTTGACCAGTTTACTG
>JAXIVD010001545.1:0-80000 GCA_036785275.1 Cancer borealis
AGTGGCTGGGCAGAAACAACCCCAAAGACTATGCCACCATGGGTATTAATTTTAAGATATAAAGGAAAAGGTTTGGACAATTAGTGGTGCTAAGTTGCAATCCCCTTGGAGGTATGTTGTTGGTGAATCGACCCAGGTGTGACAGGTCGATAGACTATCCACCTTAATTCCCCCGGGCCTAGTTTGAGCCCTGAAGGAGTGGTGAACTTTTAAAGTAGAAGATAAGTTCACAGGATTGTGTGTAGTTCACACAATGGACTAGTTCAGGGAGCTGTAGGCCACTTTAACGTGAGGGAATCACACCTGGTAGTAGTGTGATTAGGCCTCTAAGCTACAGTCTGCCGGTGTTAGGAGGTGGAGGAGACATCAGGACGTAGCCTAAGCTCTGTCAAATGCTTCCTGTATGACCACTTGCTGCGGAAACGAATGAAGGGTGATTGAATGCGAATGTTGTGAGCAAATGAAGATGAATGACTGAGAATTTATGTTATTGTTTGTTTTGGTGTGAAAGCCAAGGGTAGGGAAGGCTCAACTTAGCTACCGAGTGTCCGGGATCTTGTACAGTTGACGAGATCATCCATACCCCTCTCATGAGTATGTGGACTGGGGTGTGCCCTACAATAATCTGAACTACAGCCAAGTAGCAGCAGTAGCCAGGCAATTGGTTTCTCAGGAACCACATATTACGTTGCCAGTGTTTTAGCCAGGAAGGGCTGCAGAAGTAGTGGAGTGGTAGGGAAGGTCGAGTGAATGTTAGACTGATGGAAAACCAAGGTGGGTTGTAACCTTAGTGACCACTAAACCAGTTCCTAAATGGTAAACCTGTTAGGATGTAATTTTTTATTATTAGTGAGTAAAAACATTTCACCCGGAGGGAAAAGTCGTGTGATGCTTCCAATTTAATTTCAAATAGGCCTACTGAATGTACCTTTTTTTTATGTTTAGTCTGCCCTTAGATCTTGTATTCCCAAGGGGATACTGCATTATATAAATGTTTTTACTCACATCATTCATACTTTCATACTATATGTTTATATTAAGGTTTATATTAGAATTGTTTTTCCAAACTTTCAAATCCTATGCAGTCAACCCCTCCCACCAGACAGTTTTCTATGGAAAGAAATTAATATCATAATCTAATCACTATTAATAGTCATTAACTTGTCAAAATGCTCTCCATAGTCTAATATAATTAACCTACTTAGTTATCTTCCCACAAAACTTTGTTAAGGATGACGTAATATTGCATCATGTGAGGCGATCATGCCCCGGGGGCCCGGGACGTGCTAAAAGTCACGTAGACAAAAATGTTCCCTTATATAGTAATCCAGAGATCAGGTTCAATAGATATCTAAATGTCACTTATTTAGCGTAAAAATTAATTTCCTATAAACTAATAACTATTTCACGTCTCAATAATCATTAATAATAAGATCAAAGGAGGAATATCCTCGAAACCCCCCCTTCCCCCTTCTCATCTCCCGCCTTTTTCCCAGACAGCGTCACTCGTGGTTCACCATTCATTGTGTTCGCAGGTGAGTGACATCGCTCTCGAAATCCCTCAATATTTGTGAAATCCAATACCTCTCGCCATTATTATATAGTCCACAATCTTCCCCAGTAGTCTGACAATACATGTAAACCCCTATTGAGATCTATTATAAGTGGATAATATCAATTTCCTTCTCTTAAAGAAGGACAACGTGGTTTCAAAACCGCATGGTCCCCTATTCTCTACAAAATATTTCATGGTGTACAATATATATTTTTCCCGGTAATCTCTATGTTATTGTGACTGTGTATTAACTTCTGAGTTAAGGAAGTGAATTATACTGATTCGTGGCTCACCCTCCATTGTGTTCGCAGGGAAAGAATGCCTCCACGACAGTTACACCAATTTCTCATTTACTTTCTTTTGTTTTTGTAGTTAAATGAACGGCTAGAAAGCCACTGCCAAATTTCCAAGTTAAGCTTTAGGAAACTATGTGTCACGTAAGACGGTCTGATAGACCCAGCCCATGTATTCAGGAATAGGAATCGCGTATTCCTACTTAGTGAGGAAGAATTATACTATGTATGCATAAACAGAAACATTGAGATCACCTTACTTTCGGAAATCCCCTGAGAAAAGGTTCTCTAACTGTTCTCAGGCCCAGTTACAAAATTATAACATTTTTAAGGTGATATTTTTTAGGGAAGGGAGTCAAGGGTATAATGTATAATGTGTGAAGAGATTGGTATCTCGAGGTGAGATATGTATTGCCAACTCTGTATTTATTTTCTTTTTGAGGAAGGTGAAGTTTTTCTGCCATGAGCCATTAAGTTGTCTGATACTATAACTAAGCCGTGTTTCTAAGACTCAGTGATCAGCCTGTGATATTCAAAGTATACATTAAATAAATAACTCAAGTAAAATCTGAGAAAGTGATTCTGTGTTAATACTAACCTTCTGTTGGTGTGGTAAGGTTAATAGGGAGGTGCTCAACACTCTTGAAAAAGGATATGAAACAAATCCACGAATCCATGTGCCTTATTGAAACTCAGTCCACTCTACCAAATAACTAAATTGTTAAATCAGTTCCCCTTTTCTTTTCATTGGTCACCTATATTTCCCTGGTAGTAATTATTTTCTCTTTCGAATATTTTAACTTCCCTTTAGGAAGAAATTAAATTCCCTGAGAATCCCCTAATTCTCATTAAACCTTTGGGGGTGGTGGCAGCTTTCTTTCCTTAATATCCAGGGAAATATCCAACATCAGGGACCATTAATTAATATAATTAATCAAAGTAAATATATTTTTAATTGCCATGAGAGTTCCCCATTCGAAGTTAATTTAATGACAAGGCACCACACTGGTGGTCCTTCAGCAGTGAAGTGAAAGTAAAAAAAATTAATTAAATAAAGAATAGAATAACAGAAATTTACAACTATAATAAATAAATAAAATAACGCCCCCGTCCCCCCCCCCCCCCCCCCGGGCACCACACTGGTGGCTTAAGCGGTGGGATTCAAAGTGTTTTGAGCACTACCTAACAATTACCACAGCAAGTGAGGATGAAAAAGTTTCTTGTCATGCAATAATCAAGTAAGAGGAATGATAAATGAAGTAGTTGTACTCAGAGCCCTACGTGACACATGATTTGTTCTTTTGCTAAGGTATAGCTCTGGGTTAGGTTAAGTTAGTCTGGATTAAGTTAGTAAATAAGTTAGCCTGGATTAAGGTACCCTAACGATTATCCCGCTATAGTTTGGATAACTCGGGAAACGTTAGATGTAAAGGAAGATAATGATTTTGTGGAAGCAAGTTGATGTTATTTTTGTTTAATTAGGCACCTATTTGTGTCAGGTTTTGCCCACGTTGCCGTAATCATTTAGTAAAGCTCGAGTTTATTTTTTTTTAGTGATGAAATTAAGTAAGGTTAGTGAGTTAAAGATTCAACAACTTAGAGGCACCCTAAACTTCCAACACAAACAAAACACACACACTGTTCTGGAGAGCATGGAGCAGTACGTCGCAGGCCTCGGAATGCCCCAGTCTATGGTCCACGACAACGGATTGGAGTCCGTGTCGCAGCAGTTCAAGATCTCTACAGGAGACATCGGATCCTCAGTCTTCACATGGCAGTCAAGACCAAAGCCACATGTGGACAAAGAGGAGTGGTTACTGACTCCTCTGGAAGTTTTGTGTGCCGGGAAAGACAATGATGAACCGATGCCTCCACGGCTGTGTGGTGGACCTGAGCGATATATTGAGGAGTGTTAGGTACAGTGGCTGGGCAGAAACAACCCCAAAGACTATGCCACCATGGGTATTAATTTTAAGATATAAAGGAAAAGGTTTGGACAATTAGTGGTGCTAAGTTGCAATCCCCTTGGAGGTATGTTGTTGGTGAATCGACCCAGGTGTGACAGGTCGATAGACTATCCACCTTAATTCCCCCGGGCCTAGTTTGAGCCCTGAAGGAGTGGTGAACTTTTAAAGTAGAAGATAAGTTCACAGGATTGTGTGTAGTTCACACAATGGACTAGTTCAGGGAGCTGTAGGCCACTTTAACGTGAGGGAATCACACCTGGTAGTAGTGTGATTAGGCCTCTAAGCTACAGTCTGCCGGTGTTAGGAGGTGGAGGAGACATCAGGACGTAGCCTAAGCTCTGTCAAATGCTTCCTGTATGACCACTTGCTGCGGAAACGAATGAAGGGTGATTGAATGCGAATGTTGTGAGCAAATGAAGATGAATGACTGAGAATTTATGTTATTGTTTGTTTTGGTGTGAAAGCCAAGGGTAGGGAAGGCTCAACTTAGCTACCGAGTGTCCGGGATCTTGTACAGTTGACGAGATCATCCATACCCCTCTCATGAGTATGTGGACTGGGGTGTGCCCTACAATAATCTGAACTACAGCCAAGTAGCAGCAGTAGCCAGGCAATTGGTTTCTCAGGAACCACATATTACGTTGCCAGTGTTTTAGCCAGGAAGGGCTGCAGAAGTAGTGGAGTGGTAGGGAAGGTCGAGTGAATGTTAGACTGATGGAAAACCAAGGTGGGTTGTAACCTTAGTGACCACTAAACCAGTTCCTAAATGGTAAACCTGTTAGGATGTAATTTTTTATTATTAGTGAGTAAAAACATTTCACCCGGAGGGAAAAGTCGTGTGATGCTTCCAATTTAATTTCAAATAGGCCTACTGAATGTACCTTTTTTTTATGTTTAGTCTGCCCTTAGATCTTGTATTCCCAAGGGGATACTGCATTATATAAATGTTTTTACTCACATCATTCATACTTTCATACTATATGTTTATATTAAGGTTTATATTAGAATTGTTTTTCCAAACTTTCAAATCCTATGCAGTCAACCCCTCCCACCAGACAGTTTTCTATGGAAAGAAATTAATATCATAATCTAATCACTATTAATAGTCATTAACTTGTCAAAATGCTCTCCATAGTCTAATATAATTAACCTACTTAGTTATCTTCCCACAAAACTTTGTTAAGGATGACGTAATATTGCATCATGTGAGGCGATCATGCCCCGGGGGCCCGGGACGTGCTAAAAGTCACGTAGACAAAAATGTTCCCTTATATAGTAATCCAGAGATCAGGTTCAATAGATATCTAAATGTCACTTATTTAGCGTAAAAATTAATTTCCTATAAACTAATAACTATTTCACGTCTCAATAATCATTAATAATAAGATCAAAGGAGGAATATCCTCGAAACCCCCCCTTCCCCCTTCTCATCTCCCGCCTTTTTCCCAGACAGCGTCACTCGTGGTTCACCATTCATTGTGTTCGCAGGTGAGTGACATCGCTCTCGAAATCCCTCAATATTTGTGAAATCCAATACCTCTCGCCATTATTATATAGTCCACAATCTTCCCCAGTAGTCTGACAATACATGTAAACCCCTATTGAGATCTATTATAAGTGGATAATATCAATTTCCTTCTCTTAAAGAAGGACAACGTGGTTTCAAAACCGCATGGTCCCCTATTCTCTACAAAATATTTCATGGTGTACAATATATATTTTTCCCGGTAATCTCTATGTTATTGTGACTGTGTATTAACTTCTGAGTTAAGGAAGTGAATTATACTGATTCGTGGCTCACCCTCCATTGTGTTCGCAGGGAAAGAATGCCTCCACGACAGTTACACCAATTTCTCATTTACTTTCTTTTGTTTTTGTAGTTAAATGAACGGCTAGAAAGCCACTGCCAAATTTCCAAGTTAAGCTTTAGGAAACTATGTGTCACGTAAGACGGTCTGATAGACCCAGCCCATGTATTCAGGAATAGGAATCGCGTATTCCTACTTAGTGAGGAAGAATTATACTATGTATGCATAAACAGAAACATTGAGATCACCTTACTTTCGGAAATCCCCTGAGAAAAGGTTCTCTAACTGTTCTCAGGCCCAGTTACAAAATTATAACATTTTTAAGGTGATATTTTTTAGGGAAGGGAGTCAAGGGTATAATGTATAATGTGTGAAGAGATTGGTATCTCGAGGTGAGATATGTATTGCCAACTCTGTATTTATTTTCTTTTTGAGGAAGGTGAAGTTTTTCTGCCATGAGCCATTAAGTTGTCTGATACTATAACTAAGCCGTGTTTCTAAGACTCAGTGATCAGCCTGTGATATTCAAAGTATACATTAAATAAATAACTCAAGTAAAATCTGAGAAAGTGATTCTGTGTTAATACTAACCTTCTGTTGGTGTGGTAAGGTTAATAGGGAGGTGCTCAACACTCTTGAAAAAGGATATGAAACAAATCCACGAATCCATGTGCCTTATTGAAACTCAGTCCACTCTACCAAATAACTAAATTGTTAAATCAGTTCCCCTTTTCTTTTCATTGGTCACCTATATTTCCCTGGTAGTAATTATTTTCTCTTTCGAATATTTTAACTTCCCTTTAGGAAGAAATTAAATTCCCTGAGAATCCCCTAATTCTCATTAAACCTTTGGGGGTGGTGGCAGCTTTCTTTCCTTAATATCCAGGGAAATATCCAACATCAGGGACCATTAATTAATATAATTAATCAAAGTAAATATATTTTTAATTGCCATGAGAGTTCCCCATTCGAAGTTAATTTAATGACAAGGCACCACACTGGTGGTCCTTCAGCAGTGAAGTGAAAGTAAAAAAAATTAATTAAATAAAGAATAGAATAACAGAAATTTACAACTATAATAAATAAATAAAATAACGCCCCCGTCCCCCCCCCCCCCCCCCCGGGCACCACACTGGTGGCTTAAGCGGTGGGATTCAAAGTGTTTTGAGCACTACCTAACAATTACCACAGCAAGTGAGGATGAAAAAGTTTCTTGTCATGCAATAATCAAGTAAGAGGAATGATAAATGAAGTAGTTGTACTCAGAGCCCTACGTGACACATGATTTGTTCTTTTGCTAAGGTATAGCTCTGGGTTAGGTTAAGTTAGTCTGGATTAAGTTAGTAAATAAGTTAGCCTGGATTAAGGTACCCTAACGATTATCCCGCTATAGTTTGGATAACTCGGGAAACGTTAGATGTAAAGGAAGATAATGATTTTGTGGAAGCAAGTTGATGTTATTTTTGTTTAATTAGGCACCTATTTGTGTCAGGTTTTGCCCACGTTGCCGTAATCATTTAGTAAAGCTCGAGTTTATTTTTTTTTAGTGATGAAATTAAGTAAGGTTAGTGAGTTAAAGATTCAACAACTTAGAGGCACCCTAAACTTCCAACACAAACAAAACACACACACTGTTCTGGAGAGCATGGAGCAGTACGTCGCAGGCCTCGGAATGCCCCAGTCTATGGTCCACGACAACGGATTGGAGTCCGTGTCGCAGCAGTTCAAGATCTCTACAGGAGACATCGGATCCTCAGTCTTCACATGGCAGTCAAGACCAAAGCCACATGTGGACAAAGAGGAGTGGTTACTGACTCCTCTGGAAGTTTTGTGTGCCGGGAAAGACAATGATGAACCGATGCCTCCACGGCTGTGTGGTGGACCTGAGCGATATATTGAGGAGTGTTAGGTACAGTGGCTGGGCAGAAACAACCCCAAAGACTATGCCACCATGGGTATTAATTTTAAGATATAAAGGAAAAGGTTTGGACAATTAGTGGTGCTAAGTTGCAATCCCCTTGGAGGTATGTTGTTGGTGAATCGACCCAGGTGTGACAGGTCGATAGACTATCCACCTTAATTCCCCCGGGCCTAGTTTGAGCCCTGAAGGAGTGGTGAACTTTTAAAGTAGAAGATAAGTTCACAGGATTGTGTGTAGTTCACACAATGGACTAGTTCAGGGAGCTGTAGGCCACTTTAACGTGAGGGAATCACACCTGGTAGTAGTGTGATTAGGCCTCTAAGCTACAGTCTGCCGGTGTTAGGAGGTGGAGGAGACATCAGGACGTAGCCTAAGCTCTGTCAAATGCTTCCTGTATGACCACTTGCTGCGGAAACGAATGAAGGGTGATTGAATGCGAATGTTGTGAGCAAATGAAGATGAATGACTGAGAATTTATGTTATTGTTTGTTTTGGTGTGAAAGCCAAGGGTAGGGAAGGCTCAACTTAGCTACCGAGTGTCCGGGATCTTGTACAGTTGACGAGATCATCCATACCCCTCTCATGAGTATGTGGACTGGGGTGTGCCCTACAATAATCTGAACTACAGCCAAGTAGCAGCAGTAGCCAGGCAATTGGTTTCTCAGGAACCACATATTACGTTGCCAGTGTTTTAGCCAGGAAGGGCTGCAGAAGTAGTGGAGTGGTAGGGAAGGTCGAGTGAATGTTAGACTGATGGAAAACCAAGGTGGGTTGTAACCTTAGTGACCACTAAACCAGTTCCTAAATGGTAAACCTGTTAGGATGTAATTTTTTATTATTAGTGAGTAAAAACATTTCACCCGGAGGGAAAAGTCGTGTGATGCTTCCAATTTAATTTCAAATAGGCCTACTGAATGTACCTTTTTTTTATGTTTAGTCTGCCCTTAGATCTTGTATTCCCAAGGGGATACTGCATTATATAAATGTTTTTACTCACATCATTCATACTTTCATACTATATGTTTATATTAAGGTTTATATTAGAATTGTTTTTCCAAACTTTCAAATCCTATGCAGTCAACCCCTCCCACCAGACAGTTTTCTATGGAAAGAAATTAATATCATAATCTAATCACTATTAATAGTCATTAACTTGTCAAAATGCTCTCCATAGTCTAATATAATTAACCTACTTAGTTATCTTCCCACAAAACTTTGTTAAGGATGACGTAATATTGCATCATGTGAGGCGATCATGCCCCGGGGGCCCGGGACGTGCTAAAAGTCACGTAGACAAAAATGTTCCCTTATATAGTAATCCAGAGATCAGGTTCAATAGATATCTAAATGTCACTTATTTAGCGTAAAAATTAATTTCCTATAAACTAATAACTATTTCACGTCTCAATAATCATTAATAATAAGATCAAAGGAGGAATATCCTCGAAACCCCCCCTTCCCCCTTCTCATCTCCCGCCTTTTTCCCAGACAGCGTCACTCGTGGTTCACCATTCATTGTGTTCGCAGGTGAGTGACATCGCTCTCGAAATCCCTCAATATTTGTGAAATCCAATACCTCTCGCCATTATTATATAGTCCACAATCTTCCCCAGTAGTCTGACAATACATGTAAACCCCTATTGAGATCTATTATAAGTGGATAATATCAATTTCCTTCTCTTAAAGAAGGACAACGTGGTTTCAAAACCGCATGGTCCCCTATTCTCTACAAAATATTTCATGGTGTACAATATATATTTTTCCCGGTAATCTCTATGTTATTGTGACTGTGTATTAACTTCTGAGTTAAGGAAGTGAATTATACTGATTCGTGGCTCACCCTCCATTGTGTTCGCAGGGAAAGAATGCCTCCACGACAGTTACACCAATTTCTCATTTACTTTCTTTTGTTTTTGTAGTTAAATGAACGGCTAGAAAGCCACTGCCAAATTTCCAAGTTAAGCTTTAGGAAACTATGTGTCACGTAAGACGGTCTGATAGACCCAGCCCATGTATTCAGGAATAGGAATCGCGTATTCCTACTTAGTGAGGAAGAATTATACTATGTATGCATAAACAGAAACATTGAGATCACCTTACTTTCGGAAATCCCCTGAGAAAAGGTTCTCTAACTGTTCTCAGGCCCAGTTACAAAATTATAACATTTTTAAGGTGATATTTTTTAGGGAAGGGAGTCAAGGGTATAATGTATAATGTGTGAAGAGATTGGTATCTCGAGGTGAGATATGTATTGCCAACTCTGTATTTATTTTCTTTTTGAGGAAGGTGAAGTTTTTCTGCCATGAGCCATTAAGTTGTCTGATACTATAACTAAGCCGTGTTTCTAAGACTCAGTGATCAGCCTGTGATATTCAAAGTATACATTAAATAAATAACTCAAGTAAAATCTGAGAAAGTGATTCTGTGTTAATACTAACCTTCTGTTGGTGTGGTAAGGTTAATAGGGAGGTGCTCAACACTCTTGAAAAAGGATATGAAACAAATCCACGAATCCATGTGCCTTATTGAAACTCAGTCCACTCTACCAAATAACTAAATTGTTAAATCAGTTCCCCTTTTCTTTTCATTGGTCACCTATATTTCCCTGGTAGTAATTATTTTCTCTTTCGAATATTTTAACTTCCCTTTAGGAAGAAATTAAATTCCCTGAGAATCCCCTAATTCTCATTAAACCTTTGGGGGTGGTGGCAGCTTTCTTTCCTTAATATCCAGGGAAATATCCAACATCAGGGACCATTAATTAATATAATTAATCAAAGTAAATATATTTTTAATTGCCATGAGAGTTCCCCATTCGAAGTTAATTTAATGACAAGGCACCACACTGGTGGTCCTTCAGCAGTGAAGTGAAAGTAAAAAAAATTAATTAAATAAAGAATAGAATAACAGAAATTTACAACTATAATAAATAAATAAAATAACGCCCCCGTCCCCCCCCCCCCCCCCCCGGGCACCACACTGGTGGCTTAAGCGGTGGGATTCAAAGTGTTTTGAGCACTACCTAACAATTACCACAGCAAGTGAGGATGAAAAAGTTTCTTGTCATGCAATAATCAAGTAAGAGGAATGATAAATGAAGTAGTTGTACTCAGAGCCCTACGTGACACATGATTTGTTCTTTTGCTAAGGTATAGCTCTGGGTTAGGTTAAGTTAGTCTGGATTAAGTTAGTAAATAAGTTAGCCTGGATTAAGGTACCCTAACGATTATCCCGCTATAGTTTGGATAACTCGGGAAACGTTAGATGTAAAGGAAGATAATGATTTTGTGGAAGCAAGTTGATGTTATTTTTGTTTAATTAGGCACCTATTTGTGTCAGGTTTTGCCCACGTTGCCGTAATCATTTAGTAAAGCTCGAGTTTATTTTTTTTTAGTGATGAAATTAAGTAAGGTTAGTGAGTTAAAGATTCAACAACTTAGAGGCACCCTAAACTTCCAACACAAACAAAACACACACACTGTTCTGGAGAGCATGGAGCAGTACGTCGCAGGCCTCGGAATGCCCCAGTCTATGGTCCACGACAACGGATTGGAGTCCGTGTCGCAGCAGTTCAAGATCTCTACAGGAGACATCGGATCCTCAGTCTTCACATGGCAGTCAAGACCAAAGCCACATGTGGACAAAGAGGAGTGGTTACTGACTCCTCTGGAAGTTTTGTGTGCCGGGAAAGACAATGATGAACCGATGCCTCCACGGCTGTGTGGTGGACCTGAGCGATATATTGAGGAGTGTTAGGTACAGTGGCTGGGCAGAAACAACCCCAAAGACTATGCCACCATGGGTATTAATTTTAAGATATAAAGGAAAAGGTTTGGACAATTAGTGGTGCTAAGTTGCAATCCCCTTGGAGGTATGTTGTTGGTGAATCGACCCAGGTGTGACAGGTCGATAGACTATCCACCTTAATTCCCCCGGGCCTAGTTTGAGCCCTGAAGGAGTGGTGAACTTTTAAAGTAGAAGATAAGTTCACAGGATTGTGTGTAGTTCACACAATGGACTAGTTCAGGGAGCTGTAGGCCACTTTAACGTGAGGGAATCACACCTGGTAGTAGTGTGATTAGGCCTCTAAGCTACAGTCTGCCGGTGTTAGGAGGTGGAGGAGACATCAGGACGTAGCCTAAGCTCTGTCAAATGCTTCCTGTATGACCACTTGCTGCGGAAACGAATGAAGGGTGATTGAATGCGAATGTTGTGAGCAAATGAAGATGAATGACTGAGAATTTATGTTATTGTTTGTTTTGGTGTGAAAGCCAAGGGTAGGGAAGGCTCAACTTAGCTACCGAGTGTCCGGGATCTTGTACAGTTGACGAGATCATCCATACCCCTCTCATGAGTATGTGGACTGGGGTGTGCCCTACAATAATCTGAACTACAGCCAAGTAGCAGCAGTAGCCAGGCAATTGGTTTCTCAGGAACCACATATTACGTTGCCAGTGTTTTAGCCAGGAAGGGCTGCAGAAGTAGTGGAGTGGTAGGGAAGGTCGAGTGAATGTTAGACTGATGGAAAACCAAGGTGGGTTGTAACCTTAGTGACCACTAAACCAGTTCCTAAATGGTAAACCTGTTAGGATGTAATTTTTTATTATTAGTGAGTAAAAACATTTCACCCGGAGGGAAAAGTCGTGTGATGCTTCCAATTTAATTTCAAATAGGCCTACTGAATGTACCTTTTTTTTATGTTTAGTCTGCCCTTAGATCTTGTATTCCCAAGGGGATACTGCATTATATAAATGTTTTTACTCACATCATTCATACTTTCATACTATATGTTTATATTAAGGTTTATATTAGAATTGTTTTTCCAAACTTTCAAATCCTATGCAGTCAACCCCTCCCACCAGACAGTTTTCTATGGAAAGAAATTAATATCATAATCTAATCACTATTAATAGTCATTAACTTGTCAAAATGCTCTCCATAGTCTAATATAATTAACCTACTTAGTTATCTTCCCACAAAACTTTGTTAAGGATGACGTAATATTGCATCATGTGAGGCGATCATGCCCCGGGGGCCCGGGACGTGCTAAAAGTCACGTAGACAAAAATGTTCCCTTATATAGTAATCCAGAGATCAGGTTCAATAGATATCTAAATGTCACTTATTTAGCGTAAAAATTAATTTCCTATAAACTAATAACTATTTCACGTCTCAATAATCATTAATAATAAGATCAAAGGAGGAATATCCTCGAAACCCCCCCTTCCCCCTTCTCATCTCCCGCCTTTTTCCCAGACAGCGTCACTCGTGGTTCACCATTCATTGTGTTCGCAGGTGAGTGACATCGCTCTCGAAATCCCTCAATATTTGTGAAATCCAATACCTCTCGCCATTATTATATAGTCCACAATCTTCCCCAGTAGTCTGACAATACATGTAAACCCCTATTGAGATCTATTATAAGTGGATAATATCAATTTCCTTCTCTTAAAGAAGGACAACGTGGTTTCAAAACCGCATGGTCCCCTATTCTCTACAAAATATTTCATGGTGTACAATATATATTTTTCCCGGTAATCTCTATGTTATTGTGACTGTGTATTAACTTCTGAGTTAAGGAAGTGAATTATACTGATTCGTGGCTCACCCTCCATTGTGTTCGCAGGGAAAGAATGCCTCCACGACAGTTACACCAATTTCTCATTTACTTTCTTTTGTTTTTGTAGTTAAATGAACGGCTAGAAAGCCACTGCCAAATTTCCAAGTTAAGCTTTAGGAAACTATGTGTCACGTAAGACGGTCTGATAGACCCAGCCCATGTATTCAGGAATAGGAATCGCGTATTCCTACTTAGTGAGGAAGAATTATACTATGTATGCATAAACAGAAACATTGAGATCACCTTACTTTCGGAAATCCCCTGAGAAAAGGTTCTCTAACTGTTCTCAGGCCCAGTTACAAAATTATAACATTTTTAAGGTGATATTTTTTAGGGAAGGGAGTCAAGGGTATAATGTATAATGTGTGAAGAGATTGGTATCTCGAGGTGAGATATGTATTGCCAACTCTGTATTTATTTTCTTTTTGAGGAAGGTGAAGTTTTTCTGCCATGAGCCATTAAGTTGTCTGATACTATAACTAAGCCGTGTTTCTAAGACTCAGTGATCAGCCTGTGATATTCAAAGTATACATTAAATAAATAACTCAAGTAAAATCTGAGAAAGTGATTCTGTGTTAATACTAACCTTCTGTTGGTGTGGTAAGGTTAATAGGGAGGTGCTCAACACTCTTGAAAAAGGATATGAAACAAATCCACGAATCCATGTGCCTTATTGAAACTCAGTCCACTCTACCAAATAACTAAATTGTTAAATCAGTTCCCCTTTTCTTTTCATTGGTCACCTATATTTCCCTGGTAGTAATTATTTTCTCTTTCGAATATTTTAACTTCCCTTTAGGAAGAAATTAAATTCCCTGAGAATCCCCTAATTCTCATTAAACCTTTGGGGGTGGTGGCAGCTTTCTTTCCTTAATATCCAGGGAAATATCCAACATCAGGGACCATTAATTAATATAATTAATCAAAGTAAATATATTTTTAATTGCCATGAGAGTTCCCCATTCGAAGTTAATTTAATGACAAGGCACCACACTGGTGGTCCTTCAGCAGTGAAGTGAAAGTAAAAAAAATTAATTAAATAAAGAATAGAATAACAGAAATTTACAACTATAATAAATAAATAAAATAACGCCCCCGTCCCCCCCCCCCCCCCCCCCGGGCACCACACTGGTGGCTTAAGCGGTGGGATTCAAAGTGTTTTGAGCACTACCTAACAATTACCACAGCAAGTGAGGATGAAAAAGTTTCTTGTCATGCAATAATCAAGTAAGAGGAATGATAAATGAAGTAGTTGTACTCAGAGCCCTACGTGACACATGATTTGTTCTTTTGCTAAGGTATAGCTCTGGGTTAGGTTAAGTTAGTCTGGATTAAGTTAGTAAATAAGTTAGCCTGGATTAAGGTACCCTAACGATTATCCCGCTATAGTTTGGATAACTCGGGAAACGTTAGATGTAAAGGAAGATAATGATTTTGTGGAAGCAAGTTGATGTTATTTTTGTTTAATTAGGCACCTATTTGTGTCAGGTTTTGCCCACGTTGCCGTAATCATTTAGTAAAGCTCGAGTTTATTTTTTTTTAGTGATGAAATTAAGTAAGGTTAGTGAGTTAAAGATTCAACAACTTAGAGGCACCCTAAACTTCCAACACAAACAAAACACACACACTGTTCTGGAGAGCATGGAGCAGTACGTCGCAGGCCTCGGAATGCCCCAGTCTATGGTCCACGACAACGGATTGGAGTCCGTGTCGCAGCAGTTCAAGATCTCTACAGGAGACATCGGATCCTCAGTCTTCACATGGCAGTCAAGACCAAAGCCACATGTGGACAAAGAGGAGTGGTTACTGACTCCTCTGGAAGTTTTGTGTGCCGGGAAAGACAATGATGAACCGATGCCTCCACGGCTGTGTGGTGGACCTGAGCGATATATTGAGGAGTGTTAGGTACAGTGGCTGGGCAGAAACAACCCCAAAGACTATGCCACCATGGGTATTAATTTTAAGATATAAAGGAAAAGGTTTGGACAATTAGTGGTGCTAAGTTGCAATCCCCTTGGAGGTATGTTGTTGGTGAATCGACCCAGGTGTGACAGGTCGATAGACTATCCACCTTAATTCCCCCGGGCCTAGTTTGAGCCCTGAAGGAGTGGTGAACTTTTAAAGTAGAAGATAAGTTCACAGGATTGTGTGTAGTTCACACAATGGACTAGTTCAGGGAGCTGTAGGCCACTTTAACGTGAGGGAATCACACCTGGTAGTAGTGTGATTAGGCCTCTAAGCTACAGTCTGCCGGTGTTAGGAGGTGGAGGAGACATCAGGACGTAGCCTAAGCTCTGTCAAATGCTTCCTGTATGACCACTTGCTGCGGAAACGAATGAAGGGTGATTGAATGCGAATGTTGTGAGCAAATGAAGATGAATGACTGAGAATTTATGTTATTGTTTGTTTTGGTGTGAAAGCCAAGGGTAGGGAAGGCTCAACTTAGCTACCGAGTGTCCGGGATCTTGTACAGTTGACGAGATCATCCATACCCCTCTCATGAGTATGTGGACTGGGGTGTGCCCTACAATAATCTGAACTACAGCCAAGTAGCAGCAGTAGCCAGGCAATTGGTTTCTCAGGAACCACATATTACGTTGCCAGTGTTTTAGCCAGGAAGGGCTGCAGAAGTAGTGGAGTGGTAGGGAAGGTCGAGTGAATGTTAGACTGATGGAAAACCAAGGTGGGTTGTAACCTTAGTGACCACTAAACCAGTTCCTAAATGGTAAACCTGTTAGGATGTAATTTTTTATTATTAGTGAGTAAAAACATTTCACCCGGAGGGAAAAGTCGTGTGATGCTTCCAATTTAATTTCAAATAGGCCTACTGAATGTACCTTTTTTTTATGTTTAGTCTGCCCTTAGATCTTGTATTCCCAAGGGGATACTGCATTATATAAATGTTTTTACTCACATCATTCATACTTTCATACTATATGTTTATATTAAGGTTTATATTAGAATTGTTTTTCCAAACTTTCAAATCCTATGCAGTCAACCCCTCCCACCAGACAGTTTTCTATGGAAAGAAATTAATATCATAATCTAATCACTATTAATAGTCATTAACTTGTCAAAATGCTCTCCATAGTCTAATATAATTAACCTACTTAGTTATCTTCCCACAAAACTTTGTTAAGGATGACGTAATATTGCATCATGTGAGGCGATCATGCCCCGGGGGCCCGGGACGTGCTAAAAGTCACGTAGACAAAAATGTTCCCTTATATAGTAATCCAGAGATCAGGTTCAATAGATATCTAAATGTCACTTATTTAGCGTAAAAATTAATTTCCTATAAACTAATAACTATTTCACGTCTCAATAATCATTAATAATAAGATCAAAGGAGGAATATCCTCGAAACCCCCCCTTCCCCCTTCTCATCTCCCGCCTTTTTCCCAGACAGCGTCACTCGTGGTTCACCATTCATTGTGTTCGCAGGTGAGTGACATCGCTCTCGAAATCCCTCAATATTTGTGAAATCCAATACCTCTCGCCATTATTATATAGTCCACAATCTTCCCCAGTAGTCTGACAATACATGTAAACCCCTATTGAGATCTATTATAAGTGGATAATATCAATTTCCTTCTCTTAAAGAAGGACAACGTGGTTTCAAAACCGCATGGTCCCCTATTCTCTACAAAATATTTCATGGTGTACAATATATATTTTTCCCGGTAATCTCTATGTTATTGTGACTGTGTATTAACTTCTGAGTTAAGGAAGTGAATTATACTGATTCGTGGCTCACCCTCCATTGTGTTCGCAGGGAAAGAATGCCTCCACGACAGTTACACCAATTTCTCATTTACTTTCTTTTGTTTTTGTAGTTAAATGAACGGCTAGAAAGCCACTGCCAAATTTCCAAGTTAAGCTTTAGGAAACTATGTGTCACGTAAGACGGTCTGATAGACCCAGCCCATGTATTCAGGAATAGGAATCACGTATTCCTACTTAGTGAGGAAGAATTATACTATGTATGCATAAACAGAAACATTGAGATCACCTTACTTTCGGAAATCCCCTGAGAAAAGGTTCTCTAACTGTTCTCAGGCCCAGTTACAAAATTATAACATTTTTAAGGTGATATTTTTTAGGGAAGGGAGTCAAGGGTATAATGTATAATGTGTGAAGAGATTGGTATCTCGAGGTGAGATATGTATTGCCAACTCTGTATTTATTTTCTTTTTGAGGAAGGTGAAGTTTTTCTGCCATGAGCCATTAAGTTGTCTGATACTATAACTAAGCCGTGTTTCTAAGACTCAGTGATCAGCCTGTGATATTCAAAGTATACATTAAATAAATAACTCAAGTAAAATCTGAGAAAGTGATTCTGTGTTAATACTAACCTTCTGTTGGTGTGGTAAGGTTAATAGGGAGGTGCTCCCTATCCACGAATCCTTGTGCCTTATTGAAACTCAGTCCACTCTACCAAATAACTAAATTGTTAAATCAGTTCTCCTTTTCTTTTCATTGGTCACCTATATTTCTCTGGTAGTAATTATTTTCTCTTTCGAATATTTTAACTTCCCTTTAGGAAGAAATTAAATTCCCTGAGAATCCCCTAATTCTCATTAAACCTTTGGGGGTGGTGGCAGCTTTCTTTCCTTAATATCCAGGGAAATATCCAACATCAGGGACCATTAATTAATATAATTAATCAAAGTAAATATATTTTTAATTGCCATGAGAGTTCCCCATTCGAAGTTAATTTAATGACAAGGCACCACACTGGTGGTCCTTCAGCAGTGAAGTGAAAGTAAAAAAAATTAATTAAATAAAGAATAGAATAACAGAAATTTACAACTATAATAAATAAATAAAATAACGCCCCCGTCCCCCCCCCCCCCCGGGCACCACACTGGTGGCTTAAGCGGTGGGATTCAAAGTGTTTTGAGCACTACCTAACAATTACCACAGCAAGTGAGGATGAAAAAGTTTCTTGTCATGCAATAATCAAGTAAGAGGAATGATAAATGAAGTAGTTGTACTCAGAGCCCTACGTGACACATGATTTGTTCTTTTGCTAAGGTATAGCTCTGGGTTAGGTTAAGTTAGTCTGGATTAAGTTAGTAAATAAGTTAGCCTGGATTAAGGTACCCTAACGATTATCCCGCTATAGTTTGGATAACTCGGGAAACGTTAGATGTAAAGGAAGATAATGATTTTGTGGAAGCAAGTTGATGTTATTTTTGTTTAATTAGGCACCTATTTGTGTCAGGTTTTGCCCACGTTGCCGTAATCATTTAGTAAAGCTCGAGTTTATTTTTTTTTAGTGATGAAATTAAGTAAGGTTAGTGAGTTAAAGATTCAACAACTTAGAGGCACCCTAAACTTCCAACACAAACAAAACACACACACTGTTCTGGAGAGCATGGAGCAGTACGTCGCAGGCCTCGGAATGCCCCAGTCTATGGTCCACGACAACGGATTGGAGTCCGTGTCGCAGCAGTTCAAGATCTCTACAGGAGACATCGGATCCTCAGTCTTCACATGGCAGTCAAGACCAAAGCCACATGTGGACAAAGAGGAGTGGTTACTGACTCCTCTGGAAGTTTTGTGTGCCGGGAAAGACAATGATGAACCGATGCCTCCACGGCTGTGTGGTGGACCTGAGCGATATATTGAGGAGTGTTAGGTACAGTGGCTGGGCAGAAACAACCCCAAAGACTATGCCACCATGGGTATTAATTTTAAGATATAAAGGAAAAGGTTTGGACAATTAGTGGTGCTAAGTTGCAATCCCCTTGGAGGTATGTTGTTGGTGAATCGACCCAGGTGTGACAGGTCGATAGACTATCCACCTTAATTCCCCCGGGCCTAGTTTGAGCCCTGAAGGAGTGGTGAACTTTTAAAGTAGAAGATAAGTTCACAGGATTGTGTGTAGTTCACACAATGGACTAGTTCAGGGAGCTGTAGGCCACTTTAACGTGAGGGAATCACACCTGGTAGTAGTGTGATTAGGCCTCTAAGCTACAGTCTGCCGGTGTTAGGAGGTGGAGGAGACATCAGGACGTAGCCTAAGCTCTGTCAAATGCTTCCTGTATGACCACTTGCTGCGGAAACGAATGAAGGGTGATTGAATGCGAATGTTGTGAGCAAATGAAGATGAATGACTGAGAATTTATGTTATTGTTTGTTTTGGTGTGAAAGCCAAGGGTAGGGAAGGCTCAACTTAGCTACCGAGTGTCCGGGATCTTGTACAGTTGACGAGATCATCCATACCCCTCTCATGAGTATGTGGACTGGGGTGTGCCCTACAATAATCTGAACTACAGCCAAGTAGCAGCAGTAGCCAGGCAATTGGTTTCTCAGGAACCACATATTACGTTGCCAGTGTTTTAGCCAGGAAGGGCTGCAGAAGTAGTGGAGTGGTAGGGAAGGTCGAGTGAATGTTAGACTGATGGAAAACCAAGGTGGGTTGTAACCTTAGTGACCACTAAACCAGTTCCTAAATGGTAAACCTGTTAGGATGTAATTTTTTATTATTAGTGAGTAAAAACATTTCACCCGGAGGGAAAAGTCGTGTGATGCTTCCAATTTAATTTCAAATAGGCCTACTGAATGTACCTTTTTTTTATGTTTAGTCTGCCCTTAGATCTTGTATTCCCAAGGGGATACTGCATTATATAAATGTTTTTACTCACATCATTCATACTTTCATACTATATGTTTATATTAAGGTTTATATTAGAATTGTTTTTCCAAACTTTCAAATCCTATGCAGTCAACCCCTCCCACCAGACAGTTTTCTATGGAAAGAAATTAATATCATAATCTAATCACTATTAATAGTCATTAACTTGTCAAAATGCTCTCCATAGTCTAATATAATTAACCTACTTAGTTATCTTCCCACAAAACTTTGTTAAGGATGACGTAATATTGCATCATGTGAGGCGATCATGCCCCGGGGGCCCGGGACGTGCTAAAAGTCACGTAGACAAAAATGTTCCCTTATATAGTAATCCAGAGATCAGGTTCAATAGATATCTAAATGTCACTTATTTAGCGTAAAAATTAATTTCCTATAAACTAATAACTATTTCACGTCTCAATAATCATTAATAATAAGATCAAAGGAGGAATATCCTCGAAACCCCCCCTTCCCCCTTCTCATCTCCCGCCTTTTTCCCAGACAGCGTCACTCGTGGTTCACCATTCATTGTGTTCGCAGGTGAGTGACATCGCTCTCGAAATCCCTCAATATTTGTGAAATCCAATACCTCTCGCCATTATTATATAGTCCACAATCTTCCCCAGTAGTCTGACAATACATGTAAACCCCTATTGAGATCTATTATAAGTGGATAATATCAATTTCCTTCTCTTAAAGAAGGACAACGTGGTTTCAAAACCGCATGGTCCCCTATTCTCTACAAAATATTTCATGGTGTACAATATATATTTTTCCCGGTAATCTCTATGTTATTGTGACTGTGTATTAACTTCTGAGTTAAGGAAGTGAATTATACTGATTCGTGGCTCACCCTCCATTGTGTTCGCAGGGAAAGAATGCCTCCACGACAGTTACACCAATTTCTCATTTACTTTCTTTTGTTTTTGTAGTTAAATGAACGGCT
Organism: Cancer borealis; assembly: GCA_036785275.1. Classification (NCBI taxonomy): domain Eukaryota; kingdom Metazoa; phylum Arthropoda; class Malacostraca; order Decapoda; family Cancridae; genus Cancer; species Cancer borealis. Next base: position 20,754 of record JAXIVD010001545.1, read on the forward strand.
AGAAAGCCACTGCCAAATTTCCAAGTTAAGCTTTAGGAAACTATGTGTCACGTAAGACGGTCTGATAGACCCAGCCCATGTATTCAGGAATAGGAATCGCGTATTCCTACTTAGTGAGGAAGAATTATACTATGTATGCATAAACAGAAACATTGAGATCACCTTACTTTCGGAAATCCCCTGAGAAAAGGTTCTCTAACTGTTCTCAGGCCCAGTTACAAAATTATAACATTTTTAAGGTGATATTTTTTAGGGAAGGGAGTCAAGGGTATAATGTATAATGTGTGAAGAGATTGGTATCTCGAGGTGAGATATGTATTGCCAACTCTGTATTTATTTTCTTTTTGAGGAAGGTGAAGTTTTTCTGCCATGAGCCATTAAGTTGTCTGATACTATAACTAAGCCGTGTTTCTAAGACTCAGTGATCAGCCTGTGATATTCAAAGTATACATTAAATAAATAACTCAAGTAAAATCTGAGAAAGTGATTCTGTGTTAATACTAACCTTCTGTTGGTGTGGTAAGGTTAATAGGGAGGTGCTCAACACTCTTGAAAAAGGATATGAAACAAATCCACGAATCCATGTGCCTTATTGAAACTCAGTCCACTCTACCAAATAACTAAATTGTTAAATCAGTTCCCCTTTTCTTTTCATTGGTCACCTATATTTCCCTGGTAGTAATTATTTTCTCTTTCGAATATTTTAACTTCCCTTTAGGAAGAAATTAAATTCCCTGAGAATCCCCTAATTCTCATTAAACCTTTGGGGGTGGTGGCAGCTTTCTTTCCTTAATATCCAGGGAAATATCCAACATCAGGGACCATTAATTAATATAATTAATCAAAGTAAATATATTTTTAATTGCCATGAGAGTTCCCCATTCGAAGTTAATTTAATGACAAGGCACCACACTGGTGGTCCTTCAGCAGTGAAGTGAAAGTAAAAAAAATTAATTAAATAAAGAATAGAATAACAGAAATTTACAACTATAATAAATAAATAAAATAACGCCCCCGTCCCCCCCCCCCCCCCCCCGGGCACCACACTGGTGGCTTAAGCGGTGGGATTCAAAGTGTTTTGAGCACTACCTAACAATTACCACAGCAAGTGAGGATGAAAAAGTTTCTTGTCATGCAATAATCAAGTAAGAGGAATGATAAATGAAGTAGTTGTACTCAGAGCCCTACGTGACACATGATTTGTTCTTTTGCTAAGGTATAGCTCTGGGTTAGGTTAAGTTAGTCTGGATTAAGTTAGTAAATAAGTTAGCCTGGATTAAGGTACCCTAACGATTATCCCGCTATAGTTTGGATAACTCGGGAAACGTTAGATGTAAAGGAAGATAATGATTTTGTGGAAGCAAGTTGATGTTATTTTTGTTTAATTAGGCACCTATTTGTGTCAGGTTTTGCCCACGTTGCCGTAATCATTTAGTAAAGCTCGAGTTTATTTTTTTTTAGTGATGAAATTAAGTAAGGTTAGTGAGTTAAAGATTCAACAACTTAGAGGCACCCTAAACTTCCAACACAAACAAAACACACACACTGTTCTGGAGAGCATGGAGCAGTACGTCGCAGGCCTCGGAATGCCCCAGTCTATGGTCCACGACAACGGATTGGAGTCCGTGTCGCAGCAGTTCAAGATCTCTACAGGAGACATCGGATCCTCAGTCTTCACATGGCAGTCAAGACCAAAGCCACATGTGGACAAAGAGGAGTGGTTACTGACTCCTCTGGAAGTTTTGTGTGCCGGGAAAGACAATGATGAACCGATGCCTCCACGGCTGTGTGGTGGACCTGAGCGATATATTGAGGAGTGTTAGGTACAGTGGCTGGGCAGAAACAACCCCAAAGACTATGCCACCATGGGTATTAATTTTAAGATATAAAGGAAAAGGTTTGGACAATTAGTGGTGCTAAGTTGCAATCCCCTTGGAGGTATGTTGTTGGTGAATCGACCCAGGTGTGACAGGTCGATAGACTATCCACCTTAATTCCCCCGGGCCTAGTTTGAGCCCTGAAGGAGTGGTGAACTTTTAAAGTAGAAGATAAGTTCACAGGATTGTGTGTAGTTCACACAATGGACTAGTTCAGGGAGCTGTAGGCCACTTTAACGTGAGGGAATCACACCTGGTAGTAGTGTGATTAGGCCTCTAAGCTACAGTCTGCCGGTGTTAGGAGGTGGAGGAGACATCAGGACGTAGCCTAAGCTCTGTCAAATGCTTCCTGTATGACCACTTGCTGCGGAAACGAATGAAGGGTGATTGAATGCGAATGTTGTGAGCAAATGAAGATGAATGACTGAGAATTTATGTTATTGTTTGTTTTGGTGTGAAAGCCAAGGGTAGGGAAGGCTCAACTTAGCTACCGAGTGTCCGGGATCTTGTACAGTTGACGAGATCATCCATACCCCTCTCATGAGTATGTGGACTGGGGTGTGCCCTACAATAATCTGAACTACAGCCAAGTAGCAGCAGTAGCCAGGCAATTGGTTTCTCAGGAACCACATATTACGTTGCCAGTGTTTTAGCCAGGAAGGGCTGCAGAAGTAGTGGAGTGGTAGGGAAGGTCGAGTGAATGTTAGACTGATGGAAAACCAAGGTGGGTTGTAACCTTAGTGACCACTAAACCAGTTCCTAAATGGTAAACCTGTTAGGATGTAATTTTTTATTATTAGTGAGTAAAAACATTTCACCCGGAGGGAAAAGTCGTGTGATGCTTCCAATTTAATTTCAAATAGGCCTACTGAATGTACCTTTTTTTTATGTTTAGTCTGCCCTTAGATCTTGTATTCCCAAGGGGATACTGCATTATATAAATGTTTTTACTCACATCATTCATACTTTCATACTATATGTTTATATTAAGGTTTATATTAGAATTGTTTTTCCAAACTTTCAAATCCTATGCAGTCAACCCCTCCCACCAGACAGTTTTCTATGGAAAGAAATTAATATCATAATCTAATCACTATTAATAGTCATTAACTTGTCAAAATGCTCTCCATAGTCTAATATAATTAACCTACTTAGTTATCTTCCCACAAAACTTTGTTAAGGATGACGTAATATTGCATCATGTGAGGCGATCATGCCCCGGGGGCCCGGGACGTGCTAAAAGTCACGTAGACAAAAATGTTCCCTTATATAGTAATCCAGAGATCAGGTTCAATAGATATCTAAATGTCACTTATTTAGCGTAAAAATTAATTTCCTATAAACTAATAACTATTTCACGTCTCAATAATCATTAATAATAAGATCAAAGGAGGAATATCCTCGAAACCCCCCCTTCCCCCTTCTCATCTCCCGCCTTTTTCCCAGACAGCGTCACTCGTGGTTCACCATTCATTGTGTTCGCAGGTGAGTGACATCGCTCTCGAAATCCCTCAATATTTGTGAAATCCAATACCTCTCGCCATTATTATATAGTCCACAATCTTCCCCAGTAGTCTGACAATACATGTAAACCCCTATTGAGATCTATTATAAGTGGATAATATCAATTTCCTTCTCTTAAAGAAGGACAACGTGGTTTCAAAACCGCATGGTCCCCTATTCTCTACAAAATATTTCATGGTGTACAATATATATTTTTCCCGGTAATCTCTATGTTATTGTGACTGTGTATTAACTTCTGAGTTAAGGAAGTGAATTATACTGATTCGTGGCTCACCCTCCATTGTGTTCGCAGGGAAAGAATGCCTCCACGACAGTTACACCAATTTCTCATTTACTTTCTTTTGTTTTTGTAGTTAAATGAACGGCTAGAAAGCCACTGCCAAATTTCCAAGTTAAGCTTTAGGAAACTATGTGTCACGTAAGACGGTCTGATAGACCCAGCCCATGTATTCAGGAATAGGAATCACGTATTCCTACTTAGTGAGGAAGAATTATACTATGTATGCATAAACAGAAACATTGAGATCACCTTACTTTCGGAAATCCCCTGAGAAAAGGTTCTCTAACTGTTCTCAGGCCCAGTTACAAAATTATAACATTTTTAAGGTGATATTTTTTAGGGAAGGGAGTCAAGGGTATAATGTATAATGTGTGAAGAGATTGGTATCTCGAGGTGAGATATGTATTGCCAACTCTGTATTTATTTTCTTTTTGAGGAAGGTGAAGTTTTTCTGCCATGAGCCATTAAGTTGTCTGATACTATAACTAAGCCGTGTTTCTAAGACTCAGTGATCAGCCTGTGATATTCAAAGTATACATTAAATAAATAACTCAAGTAAAATCTGAGAAAGTGATTCTGTGTTAATACTAACCTTCTGTTGGTGTGGTAAGGTTAATAGGGAGGTGCTCCCTATCCACGAATCCTTGTGCCTTATTGAAACTCAGTCCACTCTACCAAATAACTAAATTGTTAAATCAGTTCTCCTTTTCTTTTCATTGGTCACCTATATTTCTCTGGTAGTAATTATTTTCTCTTTCGAATATTTTAACTTCCCTTTAGGAAGAAATTAAATTCCCTGAGAATCCCCTAATTCTCATTAAACCTTTGGGGGTGGTGGCAGCTTTCTTTCCTTAATATCCAGGGAAATATCCAACATCAGGGACCATTAATTAATATAATTAATCAAAGTAAATATATTTTTAATTGCCATGAGAGTTCCCCATTCGAAGTTAATTTAATGACAAGGCACCACACTGGTGGTCCTTCAGCAGTGAAGTGAAAGTAAAAAAAATTAATTAAATAAAGAATAGAATAACAGAAATTTACAACTATAATAAATAAATAAAATAACGCCCCCGTCCCCCCCCCCCCCCGGGCACCACACTGGTGGCTTAAGCGGTGGGATTCAAAGTGTTTTGAGCACTACCTAACAATTACCACAGCAAGTGAGGATGAAAAAGTTTCTTGTCATGCAATAATCAAGTAAGAGGAATGATAAATGAAGTAGTTGTACTCAGAGCCCTACGTGACACATGATTTGTTCTTTTGCTAAGGTATAGCTCTGGGTTAGGTTAAGTTAGTCTGGATTAAGTTAGTAAATAAGTTAGCCTGGATTAAGGTACCCTAACGATTATCCCGCTATAGTTTGGATAACTCGGGAAACGTTAGATGTAAAGGAAGATAATGATTTTGTGGAAGCAAGTTGATGTTATTTTTGTTTAATTAGGCACCTATTTGTGTCAGGTTTTGCCCACGTTGCCGTAATCATTTAGTAAAGCTCGAGTTTATTTTTTTTTAGTGATGAAATTAAGTAAGGTTAGTGAGTTAAAGATTCAACAACTTAGAGGCACCCTAAACTTCCAACACAAACAAAACACACACACTGTTCTGGAGAGCATGGAGCAGTACGTCGCAGGCCTCGGAATGCCCCAGTCTATGGTCCACGACAACGGATTGGAGTCCGTGTCGCAGCAGTTCAAGATCTCTACAGGAGACATCGGATCCTCAGTCTTCACATGGCAGTCAAGACCAAAGCCACATGTGGACAAAGAGGAGTGGTTACTGACTCCTCTGGAAGTTTTGTGTGCCGGGAAAGACAATGATGAACCGATGCCTCCACGGCTGTGTGGTGGACCTGAGCGATATATTGAGGAGTGTTAGGTACAGTGGCTGGGCAGAAACAACCCCAAAGACTATGCCACCATGGGTATTAATTTTAAGATATAAAGGAAAAGGTTTGGACAATTAGTGGTGCTAAGTTGCAATCCCCTTGGAGGTATGTTGTTGGTGAATCGACCCAGGTGTGACAGGTCGATAGACTATCCACCTTAATTCCCCCGGGCCTAGTTTGAGCCCTGAAGGAGTGGTGAACTTTTAAAGTAGAAGATAAGTTCACAGGATTGTGTGTAGTTCACACAATGGACTAGTTCAGGGAGCTGTAGGCCACTTTAACGTGAGGGAATCACACCTGGTAGTAGTGTGATTAGGCCTCTAAGCTACAGTCTGCCGGTGTTAGGAGGTGGAGGAGACATCAGGACGTAGCCTAAGCTCTGTCAAATGCTTCCTGTATGACCACTTGCTGCGGAAACGAATGAAGGGTGATTGAATGCGAATGTTGTGAGCAAATGAAGATGAATGACTGAGAATTTATGTTATTGTTTGTTTTGGTGTGAAAGCCAAGGGTAGGGAAGGCTCAACTTAGCTACCGAGTGTCCGGGATCTTGTACAGTTGACGAGATCATCCATACCCCTCTCATGAGTATGTGGACTGGGGTGTGCCCTACAATAATCTGAACTACAGCCAAGTAGCAGCAGTAGCCAGGCAATTGGTTTCTCAGGAACCACATATTACGTTGCCAGTGTTTTAGCCAGGAAGGGCTGCAGAAGTAGTGGAGTGGTAGGGAAGGTCGAGTGAATGTTAGACTGATGGAAAACCAAGGTGGGTTGTAACCTTAGTGACCACTAAACCAGTTCCTAAATGGTAAACCTGTTAGGATGTAATTTTTTATTATTAGTGAGTAAAAACATTTCACCCGGAGGGAAAAGTCGTGTGATGCTTCCAATTTAATTTCAAATAGGCCTACTGAATGTACCTTTTTTTTATGTTTAGTCTGCCCTTAGATCTTGTATTCCCAAGGGGATACTGCATTATATAAATGTTTTTACTCACATCATTCATACTTTCATACTATATGTTTATATTAAGGTTTATATTAGAATTGTTTTTCCAAACTTTCAAATCCTATGCAGTCAACCCCTCCCACCAGACAGTTTTCTATGGAAAGAAATTAATATCATAATCTAATCACTATTAATAGTCATTAACTTGTCAAAATGCTCTCCATAGTCTAATATAATTAACCTACTTAGTTATCTTCCCACAAAACTTTGTTAAGGATGACGTAATATTGCATCATGTGAGGCGATCATGCCCCGGGGGCCCGGGACGTGCTAAAAGTCACGTAGACAAAAATGTTCCCTTATATAGTAATCCAGAGATCAGGTTCAATAGATATCTAAATGTCACTTATTTAGCGTAAAAATTAATTTCCTATAAACTAATAACTATTTCACGTCTCAATAATCATTAATAATAAGATCAAAGGAGGAATATCCTCGAAACCCCCCCTTCCCCCTTCTCATCTCCCGCCTTTTTCCCAGACAGCGTCACTCGTGGTTCACCATTCATTGTGTTCGCAGGTGAGTGACATCGCTCTCGAAATCCCTCAATATTTGTGAAATCCAATACCTCTCGCCATTATTATATAGTCCACAATCTTCCCCAGTAGTCTGACAATACATGTAAACCCCTATTGAGATCTATTATAAGTGGATAATATCAATTTCCTTCTCTTAAAGAAGGACAACGTGGTTTCAAAACCGCATGGTCCCCTATTCTCTACAAAATATTTCATGGTGTACAATATATATTTTTCCCGGTAATCTCTATGTTATTGTGACTGTGTATTAACTTCTGAGTTAAGGAAGTGAATTATACTGATTCGTGGCTCACCCTCCATTGTGTTCGCAGGGAAAGAATGCCTCCACGACAGTTACACCAATTTCTCATTTACTTTCTTTTGTTTTTGTAGTTAAATGAACGGCTAGAAAGCCACTGCCAAATTTCCAAGTTAAGCTTTAGGAAACTATGTGTCACGTAAGACGGTCTGATAGACCCAGCCCATGTATTCAGGAATAGGAATCGCGTATTCCTACTTAGTGAGGAAGAATTATACTATGTATGCATAAACAGAAACATTGAGATCACCTTACTTTCGGAAATCCCCTGAGAAAAGGTTCTCTAACTGTTCTCAGGCCCAGTTACAAAATTATAACATTTTTAAGGTGATATTTTTTAGGGAAGGGAGTCAAGGGTATAATGTATAATGTGTGAAGAGATTGGTATCTCGAGGTGAGATATGTATTGCCAACTCTGTATTTATTTTCTTTTTGAGGAAGGTGAAGTTTTTCTGCCATGAGCCATTAAGTTGTCTGATACTATAACTAAGCCGTGTTTCTAAGACTCAGTGATCAGCCTGTGATATTCAAAGTATACATTAAATAAATAACTCAAGTAAAATCTGAGAAAGTGATTCTGTGTTAATACTAACCTTCTGTTGGTGTGGTAAGGTTAATAGGGAGGTGCTCCCTATCCACGAATCCTTGTGCCTTATTGAAACTCAGTCCACTCTACCAAATAACTAAATTGTTAAATCAGTTCTCCTTTTCTTTTCATTGGTCACCTATATTTCCCTGGTAGTAATTATTTTCTCTTTCGAATATTTTAACTTCCCTTTAGGAAGAAATTAAATTCCCTGAGAATCCCCTAATTCTCATTAAACCTTTGGGGGTGGTGGCAGCTTTCTTTCCTTAATATCCAGGGAAATATCCAACATCAGGGACCATTAATTAATATAATTAATCAAAGTAAATATATTTTTAATTGCCATGAGAGTTCCCCATTCGAAGTTAATTTAATGACAAGGCACCACACTGGTGGTCCTTCAGCAGTGAAGTGAAAGTAAAAAAAATTAATTAAATAAAGAATAGAATAACAGAAATTTACAACTATAATAAATAAATAAAATAACGCCCCCGGGCACCACAGAAGATAATCACTACAATGATTCGCCCTAGATTAGAATACGCACCAGTAGCTTGGTCACCACATAAAAAAAAGCACATCAAAAAGCTGGAACGTGTTCAAAGAGCAGCAACAAAGATGATTCCGGAACTTCAAGATCTGCCATACGAAGAGAGACTAGCCAGGATGCAGCTTCCAACCTTGGAGAAGAGACGCGAGAGAGGCGATATGATTGCATTGTTCAGATTAGTGAATGGAATGGAAGAAATAGACAGAGAAGATCTACTTGTTCTAAGCCAAAGAGATACAAGAGGACACGGAAGGAAACTAAAATCTGCCACCTGTAGAAGAGATATCAAGAAGTTCAGCTTCCCTCAGAGAAGCATCAGGACGTGGAATGGACTGGAGGGCGAGGTGGTGTGTGCTAGAAACGTTCTTAATTTCAAGAAAAAGTTAGATGAAAGCAGTCATGGAGACGGGACAGTACGAGCCTAGCTCCTCTCCCGTAAGTCACAACTAGGTAAATACACACACACACACACAAAGGGATCAGTGCTCGTATATATTCTTCTATATTCTATGTCTATTCTATAGTTTTAACCATTTTAAGTTATGTTAGAATATAAACACCCAGTATTATTATTATTATTATTATTATTATTATTATTATTATTATTACTTGCATTAAAAAGCCACACTAAAAGTTCTCAGAGAGGCCCTCTATTTGTCTATCTATCTATCCATCAATTGATCAATCAAATGGATTCCTTTCCTCGAATTTCACAAGGAAAACAACCAAGATTACCAGCACATTGTACAATATGTTAGTGTGTTTTGCAACAACTACCTAAACTGTAGCGAGCAGTTTGTGTATGCTTGGTGAGTGGTTTGGGGCCTCATGGTCACCCAGCATGTCTATTTATGTAACTATTGTTATTATTTTGTATAAAGCTGTTTAATAGGGACAGAGTAAGGTAAGGTTAGGTAAGGTAAGGTAAGGTTAGGTAAGGTAAGGTAAGGTTAGACAAGGTAAGGTAAGGTAAGGTTAGACAAGGTAAGGTAAGGTAAGGTATGGTAAGGTTAGGTAAGGTAAGGTTAGACAAGGTTAGACAAGGTAAGGTAAGCTTAGGTAAGGTAAGGTAAAGTAAGGTTAGGTAAGGTAAGGTAAGGTTAGGTTAGGTAAGGTAAGGTTAGGTAAGGTAAGGTTAGGTAAGGTAAGGTAAGGTAACGTTAGGTAAGGTAAGGTAAGGTAAGGTTAGGTAAGGTAAGGTAAGGTAACGTTAGGTAAGGTAAGGTTAGATTAGGTTAGGTAAGGTTAGGTTAGGTTATGACAAGCAGTAGAAAGAATGACAGATTCAATTCTCCTTACCTTACCTCACCTTGCCTAATCTTCTGGCTATATATTAGACAAACTATTATTATTATTACTATCATTATTATTATTACTATTATTATTAGCCGTGCAGATCATGAAAAGCCACAGAAGGGGAGGGGAGAGTAATATCTATTTATAAGGCACAGCTTACAGGTACGGCAGCCGTACCTGTAAGTGCTCGCTTATAGATACGGCACGTGCCAAGTACAGCCTAGAGCAGGGGTTCTTAACCGGGGGTATCCATACCCCTTGGGGGTATAGGAACCAAATGCTGGGGGTATGGGACTTGATCTCTGGATATTTATATATACTTAATTTAAATTTGATAATTTATACTTGGGTAGAATGTTATATTATTAACTACCTAAATGCTTTTGATTTGATTTTCTGTTCTATTCCTAGTTATCCATATCTAAAGTAAATTCAAGCTATTGACATCTATGGAAGTTATACTGTCAACTAATAGGACTGGTGATGATCATTATTTTGACAGTCAAGTTGACTCAAGTGACGGGGGTATGGGACCATATTGGGCAATCCATTGGGGGTCTGGAATCATCAAAAGGTTAAGAACCCCTGGCCTAGAGCCACAAGACTAGTCCACTTTCCCACATCCCACTCTAACCCTTCTCTACTTCTGTTCATCACCTTCCATTCATATATACTTTGTCTCCCTTCACAAAATGTATGCAGCCACCTAACCACACCTGTAGAGCCACAAGACTAGTCCCGGAGCTGGCAGGACTTTGATAGGAACACAGATTAACCCAGCTGGCTCTCACCACACCTCAACAACGCAGGATTAGGGGCCACAGGATGGAAACTTTGAAAATCCTGAATGGTTTGGACAAAGTTGATGGCGAGCAGTTTGTACGATTAGCTCCCAGAGGACACACACAGTCTCAAGCTGATCAAACTACGTCACAGGAATAACTTTTTTCATATCTATCACATTATTCTGTAAACTGCTTTTTACAGATTTTATGCTGTTTTTGTGTTTTTGAAATTGCATAGAGAAATAGGGAGGAGCAAGGAGCATTTTAAGGAGGCCAATTTGCTGACATTTGTAATTGATGCATTTATCATACCAAACCACTATGGAAGATAAGGATATTCTCAATTCCTGTGGACAAAATACTCACAGCAGAAGGAAGACTAGTTGAATCCCTCGCCACAGTAAAAGTCTCATCATTGAGCCGCGGTTTGAATTTATACACTGGATGAATGCTGGAACTTATGTTTACTAGTAGAACAGGTTGCAATGGTGTGTCCCAGCATGCCTTGGATGGGTCAGTGATCTGTGTGTGAGGCGTAGCAAATGTTAGGGGTGTTAATCTTTCATCTTACACCTTATACAGCCTCTTATTTGTCTGTTCACTTCTTGACACTACAAAAGGTATCTCTCTGGGTCTATAATTTAATTCATAAAGGCCAAGTCTCAATTGAGTGTGCAAGTGGCTTAAATACTATGACCATATTCCCTGTATTGTTTCTCCATACTATAAGACAAGGTGCAAGGGTGGACGCGAGATTTAATTCTTCATGAAACCTTAAAATTAGGTTGACAAATGAACATGGAGGTTGTACTATTGAGGCTAAATTTGTTGTGTTAGCTTTGAGTGAGTGGCGGTGAGCAAGTTGCAACACAACACACCACATTCACATCAACACACAACTAACCTTAATCCTAATCCGGGAATATGTCTCCATGCGCACTTCAAAATGCAATGTATCCACAAATAGTAGCCATGATAGTCCTTGGGATAGTAACAGAAAGGAATATTGAGAGGCAATTCTTGTTGGGAGGAAGCATGTGTAGTTTGGTGAAGTCTTGGTGCTGGGAACGGCCTGTCACGCTGTGTTACCTGTAAGGATGGTGACAATAGTGATAATAATGGTGATAGTAATGACAAGAAGAATGTGGATTGGAATTAATCCTTTAATCATAACATCCTGCAAAGGCGAGGTTATAACAGAAGCCTTAACATTCCTGTCCTTTCCCACTCCACAAAGTAATGTATATTCTCAAAGACTCGAAAACTCGGTCACACAAATACCAACCTCTTCTTCTTCTTCTTGGGAATTTGATGGGGCCGTGCAGGCTGTGGTGCCACAGCCTCTAGTGCCCCAAAAGTGCAGGTTGCAGATGAATGAGTGGATCAGATCCTGTTGAGTTGACCTGTCCTTTGGAGGAAGGTCCTGGTGTGTTTGAGTACTTTGAAGGCCAGGCCAGGATCTTGAGAGCCACCTAAGATGTCTGTTATTGTTGGTCTGCGGATGTGGAGAGACGACAGTGAGTGAAGGAGTGCCATGCGGTGGGAGTGGTGACGAGGACAGTGAAGTAGGAGGTGTTCTGGGGTGTCTGGTTGTGTAGGGCACCAAGGGCAGTGGGGGTCATCTGTCATGCCCAGCTTGTGTAGGTGGGAGTTTAGGCGGCTGTGTCCAATTCTGAGTCTGGTGACGGCAGTGTCAAGGGCATGGCTGGGGGAGTAGGTCCACCAGTGGTGTCGTGTGTCTTGTCTAATGTGTCCAAGTGAGGTGTACTGTAGGGCGTTAGTCAGGTCTGTGTCCCAGTGTAGTCTACAGGCTGTGTGGAGGTTAGTCAGTGAGTCAGTCTGGTCAGTGGGGAGGTGTATGGGGAAGGGGTGGGAGTGTGCTTCCGCTGCCGCTCTATCGGCCACTGTATTACCCATGATGCCGACGTGTGAGGGGACCCACTGAAGGTGGATGGAGAAGCCAGAAGAGGACAGTTGGAGAAGAAAGTGGTGAATGGTGAAGCAGAGGGAGTGGTGTGTTTTGGGGCGGTGGCGCCGGATGAGTTGGAGGGCTGAGAGGGAGTCTGAGAAGAGAGTGACTGAGCAAGGGGAGGTGAGTGTGGTGGCAAACCTGAGGCCCTCTCTGATGGCAAAGAGTTCTGCCGTCAGAATGGAGGCAGAGGCCGGAAGCCTCCAGGCAGTGGCAGTGTTACGTACTGGGACATACATAGCAGCTCCAACAGAGGGAGGTGTTGGGAGACGGGAGCCGTCAGTGTATATGTGGAGGGAGTTGTGGTAGTGAGTGTGCAGGAGGTTGTTGAAAATGATCCTGCCCTGCATCGGACAGTGTGCCTTTGACCATTGTGTGTCTGTGTGCAGTGTCAAGGATATTAAGGAGGAGAGGGGAAACCAAAGGCCCAAAGGGGAAGTCTTCTCGAGAGTGAGAAAGGAGGGGGGGGGGGGTCACCCGGAGGGAGGCAAAGAAGGAGAGGGCTCTTTCTACAAATGGTGTGTGGGCTTGATATGGTAGGGGGCCAAGAAGTGGTGACCTACTCTGTCGGAGGAGGAAGGAGTGGAGGGCGTGGCAGCTAGGTGAGGATGCAAGTTTGGTGTAGGTGCGGACAAGGAGGGTGGAGCGTCGGTGTGACAGTGAGGATAGGGAGGATTCTGCCTGAAGGGCTGTGACTGGGGAGGACCTGAAAGCTCCCAGGGCTATACGCATGGCTGTGTTTTGAATGACATCCAGTTTATGGAGAAGTGGTGAGGCCGCCCCATAAACCTCACATCCGTAGTCTAAGCGACTCCGGATATAGGCACAATAGAAACGAAGGAGGGTATGCCTGTCCAACCTCTCACACCCACATCATCCAGCCTCATCATTATTTGTATTTTCCCACATTGAATACAGTTAAATATACCATCTTAGTATACTGTGTTTGAAATCCTCCAATTCTCCACAATGGGATGGGAGAAACACCTCCTCTCTCCCACCCTACTTATACTTAAACTTATACTTGATCAATAAACCATCAATTATTATTATTATTATTATTATTATTATTATTATTATACAAGTGAGACATGGGTGTGGAATGAAAGTCAAAGATCAAGGATACAAGCAGTAGAAGGAGAATGCTTGTTCAAAGTAATGAAAGTATGTATAATAATGTATAGCATGTCTTGTAGAGGTGAAAAAATGGAATGTGGAGTAATTGAAAGGTTAGGGTTAGGTACATTTAAAAAAATGACAGAGTGAAATGTATACGAGTATGGTAGAGGCAGTGGGTGTAAAATGACAACCCCAAGTTGAATGGGAGGACATAGTGCTACAGTACATAAAAGAAAGAAGAGTGAGGAGATTAAGTACTTGGTTTACTTGGTGTAGTTTAGAGGCCATGCAATGCCTCACACCCATGGTGGTCCACCGCTGTTCCCAAACCTTGCGTCGTTCATGACTCTGTTAGTGAACCAATATCTACCTAGGTCTGTCCTGAATCTAAGTTTTTCTACCTTGTACCCATTTCTCTCAGACCTAACCTAAACAAACACACACACACACACACACAGACACACACACACACACACACACACACACACACACACACACACACACACACACACACACACACACACACACTATACATTTAATATAGATTGCTAAACTTTTTTTTTAATGCAATATTTTCTCGCACAAGCTACCGAAAATGACGCCATTTGTCGCCTATGTAATATTTGTAACAATAATAATAAAGTTCGTAGCCTACTAGTGTGATTATCGTTGTAATTATTGCCTTTAACCCACATTGGTTTACTCTTATATACTTTATCAATTATTAGTTCAACATCTATAGCCTGTTCTCCCCTCAGTAGCGTCCTCTGTGCACGGTTACACATATTGATATAGGCTCATAGGATCCTCGTAGGCCTAATAAAAAACCTGCTTTGTCTGTGCACGTAAGCTATCATAACACGCTTGGAGGTGGTAGTGGAAGGAAGCGAGGATGAGGACACTGTAGATTAGTATAGTAATAAGTGTTCCATGATCTTAGGGATATTGATACAGCAGGGAAAGTAAGGGTGAGGACGGAGGGTAGTGGTAGCAGTGACAGGTGACAGGTGTGGGAGTGGGTGTATAGGTACATCTAAATTTTCGGCAGGAATCACGGGATGAAAGGTGTCGACACGATGATGGTATCGCACGTACGCACGCACGCACGCACGCATACTTCAACACACATCCATCCACATATTGTCGGCACACACGATCTATTTCTACTTTACTTTACATAACATTCAACACCACTCTCAAATAACACTAATATACAGTGGCGGTGCTGGACATAGGCGGTATAGGCAGCCTCGCAGGATGTCAGTTGTGATAAGGAGCAACACAGCATCCGTCAGCTGTAATACGACAATCAGTAACTTTTTATTAAGGCATTAACCAGCAATGTTTGCTAACAGACGCTAGCAGTAAGTGTCTCGTAAAAACTAACAAATCCGCTGCCAGCACTGACAAGGCTTAGCAAACAATGTTAGGGTAAGAACGGTTTTGTTACTGAATGTAGGGAAAATCCACTGAGGGGCGGCGGCAACTTTGATGTTCTCGCCTAGCGCGCCAAAATACCAGGACCGCCACTGCTTAAACTGTACTTACAAGCCGAGTCGAGTTGGTTGTATTAATTATTTCACAGTTAATATCCGTCCCACGTGCTGGATGTGGCCCTCACGCGCCTTCGCCTCGGTCACACAACACTCACCGCACACCTCCACCGCCTGGGTCTGGCGGCTTCCGATCCCTACTGGACCAGCGAGGAAACAGTACATACATCACTTCATGCTACACTGCACACGCTTCCACTCCCACCACGTACTACTACGCAGCCACACACACACACACACACACACACACACACACACACACACACACACACACTGTTTTCGTTCACTGTAAACAAACATGGCTTCGACCTTCAACATCTTGGCAAAAAATCACTTCTATGCACTTATATTAATTAGTTATATTGATTATATTAATTAATACCTGTAAGAGTGTAATCAGTGTATCAAAGCAGAATAATTAAAAGCTAACCTTAATTTATGAGAAATGGCGGGAAACTAATTATATATATTTTAGTTATATAAGGTCTATACTTAACACAGAACTGTAATATCTCTTAAAGTATTGTTAAATATATATAATCAAACCTTTAATAACTGTAACTGTCGAAAAAACTATATTAAACTATAATCATTAAAACTAATATTATATGAGAAAGGGCGGGAAAAATATATATCTTAGTATTTAAGGTCTATATCTAACACATGGGACTGCAATACCTCATAAAGTAATGTGTAATGTATATGTGTAATGTAATGTGTATGATATAAGATAGTGTTTAGATGAGGGCAGGATGCAGACAGCCGGTGCGCGCTGCGGGGCGGGGCGGGGCAGGCAGGCAGAGTCACCCCACATCTCTATCAATAACCTCACTTGCCCAACGGACTCATATAACCCCGCCAGACATATCCACAGATAGATATGATGATAAAATCTCATGAAAAGATAAAGGTGCGTGGATATAATCATGTATAACTTATATACAGACCGTTTTGTGAAGCTGAAATCATCCCCTTAGTCAGTCTTTTTTCCAAAATCTCACTTTTTCAAAGGATTCGCACAAGCACGCGAGTCATACCAACAGATAGATATGATGCTAAAACCTTATGAAAAGGTAAAGGTATATAAATATAATGCTGTATAGCTTAATTATAGGCCATTTTATGAAGCCAAAATCAACCTTTCCGTCAGTTTTCCTCATATTTCTGGCTTATTTTGAACTGATTCATTGCCCCAGTACACCAAAAAGTTGCGTTTTGTCATGATGTATATGTTTCAAGTCGTTAAACTTAAGTTCCTAATGGAAAACAAGAGATATTCCACATTTTGTTAGCAGAAACTGAAATCTGGTTGGAAGTGGGAGTAGGGAGAGAGAGGCACTGACGGGGAGGGGTAAACAAGTGGGGGGGTGAGAGGGAGAGTAGGGGGAGGGATGCAGTGACGGGGTGGGAGAGACAGACCTTCTTATCATCATTCGTCATAATATTTTTTTTGTGATTAATTTCTCATCAACGACTCTGTTTTAAGATAATTTATACGAATACTTATATGTGTGTCTATTTAATAGATTGCCATGATTTATAATTTTATTATATGAATTGTCTTCATTTCTTCAATATTTTAAATTTATCAAAATTGGACGTGTGTTTAAATGTTTCGACTTAACCATAATGAAATTGAAAAACAAACTGTATCTTTCAAGGCCAATAATTGCAATGTTAATTACATTACATTAATACATTACTACTATACACATATAATGATCACTTCCATTTATATATCAAAGTGCTTAATAAGGCTGTGTAAGGTTTTGTGAACAGTCATAACAGAAACAATTTACTGATTCACTTGTCAGTTTCATATTTTTACTAATGTTCGCTTTGATCGATAAGAAAATATACTTATTTCTATCGTAACATACAACTTTTACAGCTATATACCAATTCATTGTCTTTCAAAAATTACTGTCAATTAGTAGTTAATAATTCATTGAATAGAAACATGTATAATTATAATGAGATTAGTGTATGTTTTCCATCTGATCGACAGTAAAGCAACAGATTAACATCCTACATCTTTCACTCAATCCATCACCTAAAGCTTAAACTTGGACTTGGACTTGGGTTGGTGTCACTTTATATATATATATATATATATATATATATATATATATATATATATATATATATATATATATATATATAAACAACACTGAATCACACAGAAATAAAAATAAAATTGTTCCGTGAGACAATTTTCTTTACAATTTCACATGAAATAAACTTTTTACGTCACTGAAATAAAAATAAAAAAAGCTCTTTACGTCGAGTGTTCTGTTCTGGATGAAATTAATAAGCTTTTTTATGGCATGAGACTAGTGGAAGGAGGGAAGAAATATTTTGGTAAGCTTTTATTTATATGCTAAAGCCTTGGTAGTGCAGAAAGAGAGAGAGAGAGAGAGAGAGAGAGAGAGAGAGAGAGAGAGAGAGAGAGAGAGAGAGAGAGAGAGAGAGAGAGAGAGAGAGAGAGAGAGAGAGAGAGAGAGAGAGAGAGAGAGAGAGAGAGAGAGAGAGAGAGAGAGAGAGAGAGAGAGAGAGAGAGAGAGAGAGAGAGAGAGAGAGAGAGAGAGAGAGAGAGAGAAAATAATGTAATTTTATTGTTTCCATACAGAGAAGTAATTAATTGCAGTGTGTGTGTGTGTGTGTGTGTGTGTGTGTGTGTGTGTGTGTGTGTGTGTGTGTGTGTGTGTGTGTGTGTGTGTGTGTGTGAAAAGTCGCGTGCGATGATTTTCAGGAACTTATTTTGCTTCCTGTGAGCTAATAAGTGATTATATCCATGAAATTTTTATTTTTTTGAAGTTTCTTGATGATATCTATCTTTGGGTAGCCTTGAAAGTGATCTGGAAGGCTTTTATTTTTTTTTGCGGTATAACTTAGCTAAACCTCATATTTTATAGACAACTTTCAAGCATACCAACAGATAGATATCATCAAGAAACCTCGAAAAAATATAACATTTTATACATATAATTACGTATAACTTCACAGGAGGCAAAATAAACTCCTGGAAATCAGTTTTAAGCCTATTTCTCGCTTAATATCAATTTATTCTCTGTCAAATCTGTTTGAAAAGTTGCGTATAATTAGGGTGTACATGTTTCAATACATTAACTCAAAGTTCAAAGCGTAATAAAAGAGATATTAGTAAAAAAAATGTTTTCAGACAAAGTTTAGAGGAGAGGTAGTGTAGGAGGGGTGACGGGGGTGTGATCGAGGGTTGGTAGGTTGATCGGGGGTTAAGGGGGTAGAGGGGAGAGGGCAAGGTGAGGGGAGCACCCATTGTTGTCATCTTTCGTCAGAAATTTATCTTTTGTCATTAATTTCTCATGAATAATTCTTTTTTTAGATAATCTTTACGAGTAATTATATGTGTGATTATTTATGTTATTGCCTTTAATTTAAATTTGATTACGTGAATATTTTCTATTTCTCAAATATATAATTTATCTGAATTGGCTGTGTTTTATATTTGTTTAATATCTTAACCGTCTATTATCGAATCACAAAATGCATCTCTTTGAGTCAATAATTGTAAAAATAGTGAAGACATATCAATACATTAAGACTTTAAGACTATACACAGACTATGATTACTTCCATTTATATAGCACAGTGTTTATAATGTCGTATATAAGGTATTGTGAACAGTCATAAGTGAAACTATAAAATTTCTATAAATTAGTTTTAAATTTCATAACACTTTGTTTCGTTCAATAAGAAAAAAGTATCTTTTTTAATCGTAATATACAATTTTTTACTATTAAATGTCATTGTATTATCTTTAGTAAACTTATATAAATTAGAGTAAGATAATTCACACACCAGAAACATTGTTAATTGTAATTATATTGATGTTTATTTATCATCTGATCAGGGGTTGTGAGAATGATATAGATAGATCCATTACCAGTAGTATCATTCAGTTTTGCAATATACACCGGGTGTTAGACTTGGACGTGGGTTGGGTGGTAATAAAAATAAATAAAAAGTATCAAATATACCTATATGATTGTCCCTTAAGATGCATAGACTGACCCTGCCAAGTGCCAACTCCATCTGCAGGACATGGAGGCTCCCTCCGGAGACAGACGTCCTGACGTCTGAACTATAATTACTATATGCCCTCCACCAGGCTGTCACACACCTCCACACCTCTCATACCAAAGGCAAGGCGGTGATCTACACAGACTCCCTCTCCTCACTCCACCTCCTCCTATCCCGCCACCCCCACTCATCCACGACATACAGAGGACCCTTTTGCACCTTACCACCGAGGGCTGGAATATTGCTTTTCAGTGGGTTCCCTCCCACGCTGGTATCCCAGGCAACAAGGTAGCAGACACCGCTGCCAGAATGGCCTTAACTGAGGCAAACATAATACCCTTCCCTCTACCGCTCTCCACAGCCAAACGCCTCATCTCCCGGGTCTGCCGCTCCACTTGGAATAACACGCTCGGCGATGCCCTCCGCAACACCTCCATGGGGCATTACCGAAGTGACCTCTCCCTCCAGCCGTGGATACGCCAAAAATCCCGTGTCCTGGATGTCACCCTCACCCGCCTCCGCTTGGGGCACACGACACTCACAGCTCACCTGCACCGTCTTCGTCTGTCCCCTGATCCTGACTGCCCCTGGTGCAGGAACGTCCCCGAGACTATTGAACACTTTCTGCTGCAGTGTCCACGCTTCCACTCCCACCATATAGTGCTACTACAGTCTCAACTCCTCGCTCTGAACATCAACACTTTTGACCTGCCCACCGGCACCCTGCTGGCAGCGGCTGGCGTCCACCCCTCCCGGCAACACACCGTCATCCGCCTCACCTGTGCCTTCCTGAGGAGGACAGGTCAACTACCGCGCCTGTGATAGCATCATAGGACATCACCAGGGCTCATAGTGTTCCCCAAGGGATCCTCGCAGCCCTAAAACAAGAACAACAACAACAAATTGTCCCTTAAGATGCATAGACGTGATAGTGGTGGTGGTGTGGTTTGACGGCTATTCACACGACCGTTATGGAGACTCAGTGTGGCTGGTAATGAGGTATTAATTTGTTAAGTGATACATTACTATTGTTATTATTATTATTGTTATTGATATACTATTATTATTCTAGGTACAAGAGGAATCAGAATAACTAATTGAACACAGCCTGGATAATGCAACATTAGAATGAAGGAAGAAGAGAACTGAAGAATCGTGTCTTAACTTGGAACCAAAGTAAGTTATAAATCATTACCATTATTATTATTACACATATGTAACAAAACACTCATTTACTCTTGAATTATCTTCATAGGAGACTGTTAAGTAAAGTTAAGGCTCACGGCATAGGTGGGAAGATACTAGAATGGATTAGGGGATGGCTTACTGGTAGGGAACAGAGGATACAGATTAATGGGAAGAAATCAGAATGGGGTAATGTCACTAGTTGGGTACCACAGGGATCAGTACTAGTACCATTGTTATTCATAATTTATATAAATGACTTAGAGACAGGAATAAACAGTGATATCAGTAAATTTGCCGATGACACAAAGATAGGAAGACCGATAAAGAATTTAGATGATGCTAGGATGCTGCAGGATGACTTAAATAGACTGTACGAGTGGTCAGAGAAATGGCAGATGCAGTTTAATGTTAACAAGTGTAGCATTATGAGCGTAGGTGAAGGTAATAGGTCTGTAGACTACACATTAAATGACACTACCCTAGGAAAGTCATATAGTGTGAGGGACTTAGGAGTTCAAATAAGCAGTGACTTGCGCCCCAGGGAACAGTGTATTATAGCTAGAAATAGGGCCAACAAGATACTGGGATTTATTAGTAGGTGTGTGACAAATAGGAGTTCTGAGGTTGTATTTAGCGCTAGTTAGACCCCACCTAGATTATGCAGCTCAATTTTGGTCCCCTTATTATAGGAAGGATATAGGCTCCTTGGAGGCAGTTCAGAGAAGAATGACCAAGATGATTCAGGGACTGAGAAATTTACCTTACAAAGATAGGTTAAAACGTCTTAATCTCCACTCCCTAGAGAGAAGGAAGGCAAGAGGGGTATGATTGAGGTTTTCAAATGGGTAAAAGGAATTAATAAGGGAAACATTGATCAGGTTTTAGAATTTAGTAGTCAGGATAGGACACGTGGAAATGGGTACAAGCTAGAAAAACTTAGATTCAGGACAGACATAGGTAGATATTGGTTCACTAACAGTGTGGTGAACGATTGGAATAGGCTGGATAGACACGTAGTAAGTGGTGAGTCAATAGGTAGCTTTAAAAGACGGTTGGATCAGAGTATGGATAGGGATGACAGGTGGGATGGCTAAATATTGGATTGTTCCAAGGGTGGGGGACAAGGAACTGCCTCGTGTAGGTCATTAACTGGCCTCTTGCAGTCTCCTCATTTCTTATGTTCTTATGAGATCTTTTATCTTTTTTTTTGTGTGCATTTTGATTTTCTGTGTGCGTAAATGTTAGAATTTGTTAGTTATGTGTGCGTATTTTCTTTTTTCATTATTTTGTGTGTGCGTATTTGTTGAAGTGATGTGCATATGTGTGTTTCTTATTTTTGACTTATTTTATGTAAATTTGCATGCATATGTGTGTGTATAAGTTCCAATGTGTGTTTAACGTGCACACACATCAAATACCCGTGTGCGTCTTGCCAAGGGAAGAGACAAAACGTACACAGAGAGACTGTGACTGTTCCTGTACTCACCAGTAAGTCTGTGTGCGTTTGTGTACGTTTGATTGGGCGTGGGTGTGAGGAGGAGGGAACAGTCTGTGTTATAGAAGAGGAAGGTGATTAGTGGTAGTGGATGGGCGTGGGCGTGGGTGTGAGGAGGGAACAGTCTGTGTTATAGAAGAGGAAGGTGATTAGTGGTAGTGGATGGGCGTGGGCGTGGGTGTGAGGAGGAGGGAACAGTCTGTGTTATAGAAGAGGAAGGTGATTAGTGGTAGTGGATGGGCGTGGGCGTGGGTGTGGGTGTGAGGAGGAGGGAACAGTCTGTGTTATAGAAGAGGAAGGTGATTAGTGGTAGTGGATGGGCGTGGGCGTGGGTGTGGGTGTGAGGAGGAGGGAACAGTCTGTGTTATAGAAGAGGAAGGTGATTAGTGGTAGTGGGTGGGCGTGGGCGTGGGTGTGAGGACGAGGGAACATTCTGAGTTATAGAAGAGGAAGGTGATTAGTGGTAGTGGATGGGCGTGGGTGTGGGTGTGGGTGTGAGGAGGAGGGAACAGTCTGTTATAGAAGAGGAAGGTGATTAGTGGTAGTGGATGGGCGTGGGTGTGGGCGTGGGTGTGAGAAGGAGGGAACAGTCTGAGTTATAGAAGAGGAAGGTGATTAGTGGTAGTGGATGGGCATGGGCGTGGGCGTGAGGAGGAGGGAACAGTCTGTGTTATAGAAGAGGAAGGTGATTAGTGGTAGTGGATGGATGGGCGTGGACGTGGGCGTGGGTGTGAGGAGGAGGGAACAGTCTGTGTTATAGAAGAGGAAGGTGATTAGTGGTAGTGGATGGGCGTGGGTGTGAGGAGGAGGGAACAGTCTGTGTTATAGAAGAGGAAGGTGATTAGTGGTAGTGGATGGGCGTGGACGTGGGCGTGGGTGTGAGGACGAGGGAACAGTCTGTGTTATAGAAGAGGAAGGTGATTAGTGGTAGTGGATGGGCGTGGACGTGGGCGTGGGTGAGATGGCAATGGGCGTGGAAACAGAAGGGAAGGAATAGATAGATACAAATAATAAATATTAATAATAGGAAGAAATAATACAAGAATTGACTTTTTTCAAATTTTTTTTTTTTTTTTGGACAATTTTTATTTAAAAAAAAAATTTTTTTGAACCAAAAATGTGAGCTATATTTATATATATTTCTCTCTCTCTCTCTCTCTCTCTTTTAATCTTATTCTCTTCTTCCTCTTCTAATCTTCATTCTTCTTCTCTTCTTATCCTATCCTTCCTCCCTTCTCAATTATCACCTCTTCCTCCTTCTCTATTATCCATTATTCTTCCTCCTTCCTTCCTTCCTATCCTCCTCTAGTATTTCCTCTCCCCTTCCTCCTCCTCCTCCTCCTCCTTAGTCCGTGGGCCAAATCAGAATGAATGTCTAATTAATGAGTTTGTTACACTCGCCTTGTAACTTTGGTTTGATGTTACCAGCAGGTTCTTAGGTCACATAAGACAACATGTTCACTTGTTGTCATTGTCACAACCTGGCAAGTCATTTTGATCAGAGTCTTGTGTAAGCGACGGCTCGGCCAAAAAGATCATTTCATGGCTTGACATCGGTCAGCTTGAAACACTTTTCTTGGAGTTCCAGAGTGTATCAAAGGATTGGATAACTACATTAAAGTATGTATGGACTTAACGCAAACTAAAAACAATTATAGTTTGTTTATTCATGTGAAAATTCATTTGTTCTATCACGTAATGCCAGATTTATTTACATTTTCAGCTGGTAGAAGTGTACAACCAATTGAAACTGTTATAATATGTTGTGCTTATTTAAGTGTTATGTTTATGTCCTGGTGGTTGGGACATCTTGAGAGGATGGACGAGGGAACAATTGCCAAAAGATGGAAATGGACACCAAACGGTAAGAGACCGAGGGGAAGATGGAGAGATGCAGTTAAGGAGACATTGGATAGATACAACATGCCAGAAATAGAGGAACTTAGAAGACAAGGGACTATACAAGACACACGAGAATGGACGAGGAGGCTGCCACCACTGACACAGATCCATCTCTAACTGGGAGCAGAAGTAAGAAGTAAGTTTATGTCCTATATATATATATATACCAAGTGATTTTCCGAAAAGATAGTGCCTTTATTGTAACACCTTTATGAACACTCTACAAATGAATTGAAGATGAACAGATCAAATGTTGGTAATTATACTATATACAATCACAAAAACTTATCTATAATGTAGCTGTGTTTTCATATCAATATTTACACTGGGATAATGTCACATCTCTTACAGACTTTGTTATAGCACAGCATGACGAATACATGTTCAGATTGTGTTCTGTACGTGTTCACTCTTCATCAGTGGAGTCAGTTTGGGTCCTGTGAGTGTTGGGATTGTTGTTGCAGTGAGTGCAGCCACAAACATCTGTGCATGGCAGAACACTCTTTCCACATGACCACCTGCCACCCACACTGTGATCTTTTGTGCAGTTACACCAGATGAGTTGTAACAATACTCTTGGAGCAGGTTGTTAATCCATCCAGTGGATCGAGATGTTGCTGTCAATCACATCCCATTCATGGCCATCTGGATTGGGTATCTGGTCATCTGCATCCAGAGACCGATGCCAAATACCTGCTTGGTAATTGGTTCGTGCAACATGGTACCTCAGGACATCTTTGGTGGGTGGCAGATGGCAGCTTGGAGCATTTTTTGCTGCAGAACAGTTTGTACCTGACGCTGTCTGTGTCTTCTCCTTTATACCCATACAGGGAGCAGACAAACTGTGCGCATCTTCTTTGTAGCCACTGATCATTGTTCTAAAATGAGTTGCCAACCATCTTCATGGCATTGCACAGGTCTGGATCAGACTCCACTAGCTGGAATGTCTGCTTCTTGCCTTTCCCTACGAATGAACTTGTGCTATCACACCCTGTCAAGGCATGCATTCCTGGTAATGCTTTGCACACGTCCTCACCAAGTAAATGTCCTCAATGTATCTCTGCCACTGTTTTGTCCCTGTACAGAATGATATTCTTGCACGTATTTGACCACTGAAAGCACAGACTAGCACAGCAACATCTGTATCTGGAGACTTGATTACAATGCATTCATGTCCATCTGTTGGTGCATGGTTGGCATGAAGCAGAATTGGTGTGTCTGCTTCCTCTTAACGAGTACACAGTTCATGCACTCTCCTACACATGATGCCATCATCACCTGCAGCCACCTTGACACTCTGTGCCAGGAGTGATGTAGAGTGTACCAAAGTCTTTAAACATTGGGATGTGTTGTGGTTGCTGCCACTCGTTCACTAGGAAGCTTGCCAGGTTCGTCTTGTTGCTACCATCACTTAGGTATTTCTTGCACTGGGAGGGGCACTTCTGATTGCCTCCCTGGATGGTGGTCTGAATGGTACCTGCTGCACCACGCTTTGCTCTCTCAATATTCTTGATGGAGATCTCAGGATATTGGTCCATAATGAGGTGAGTTCTGGTGCATTTTCATGAGCTGGAAGATATGGGCGGCCAGTTCACTGAATGTCCTTGTGACAGCTTTCAGGGACTGTAGCTTGGCCATTGCATCAAAGATCCAAACAACAGATGCTGGAACATCTTCAACTGGTTCAGGCTTCTCTTCCAAGATGTGCAGCAGCTTGGCCTTGACAGTCTTTGTAGGGACACCATCTGGAGTGGCAAGAGGTGGTACCACGGCAAAGGTCAAAGTGGATACTTTAAGAACTCTTGCATATTCATCTGTTGATGCTCAGCTGTCACAACCATTCTAGCAAATAATCCTTTGTCAGCCTTAATGATTATGTCAGTTGTTGCTGACTTGGCTCTTTTTAACTTGACCAGAATACCAAATGTCTGCAAGTTGGATTTTGACAGTGTAGCAAAAAAGTCAACTTCCCTTGTTTGCATCCTCTTGTCCACGAAAGTGACAAGAGGCTCATTGCCCTTGTGGTGTGCAGTGAGTAGGTCATCTGTTATCCTGTCATCTGCTTTCATTCCTGATGCAATGTTGATGAGTGGTTCAGTGGTATCCCTGGGTGTGAATGGGTGCACCCAGCTCTCAATTATGTCTATAACTTTGTGCACATCATCTTCATCCTTCTTCATTGGTGGGACGCTGGAATCTTTGTGGTGCTTGCTCTCAGCATCATATAGTCCTACCATTTCTGTACAGGTGTGCAGGGTTTTGGCTTTGTCATGAGGTGTCAAGATCCATCGTTGGACTGCTCCCTGGTTGGACTGAAAAGTGGCCATCCATCATGATCTTATGTGCCCACAGAGCCCTGTTATACTGACCACCCTCAAGGGCCCCAAACACTGAGCCAGCTGCAACCATGCCTGCTTCAATGAGGATGTCTGACAACACACCATTAATAAAACTATATCAAATACACTGCATCATCAAAAGTTCACATCTGAAAAATGGTGCAAATTCAAACTGAAAATTAATATGGGATTGAAAGAAAATCCATTTTGATGCCATTTTTGCTTGAGCTAAAGGTGTGATATTTTTAAGTAATCATTTGAAATCAGATATAAACATTGTAATCCAAGAAAACAAGGAATGACACTTAAATATATATATATATATATATATATATATATATATATATATATATATATATATATATATATATATATATATATATATATATATATAGACCTGTGTCATTGACTAGTGTTGTGGGCAAGTTGTGTGAAGCGGTTATCAAGGAAAGATGGGTAAGCTATTTGGAGGAGAATAAGGTGATAAATGAGAGCCAATTCGGATTTAGAAAAGGTAGATCTTGTGTGACGAACTTGCTGAGTTTTTATACGAGTGATCGATGAAGTGCAAGACAGGGAAGGCTGGGTGGATGCAGTGTACTTGGACATCAGGAAAGCGTTTGACAGAGTCCCACACAAAAGACTGTTGTGGAAGATGAACCATATGGGAGGAGTGAAGGGAGTAGTGCTGGATTGGATGACAGATTATCTAAAGGATAGAGAAATGAGAACTGTGATTAGAGACACAAATTCAGAGTGGAGTGTAGTAACAAGCGGAGTACCACAGGGATCAGTGCTGGCACCCATCATGTTCCAGATATATGTGAATGATATGCAGGAAGGCTTGAGTAGCTATATAAACCTGTTTGCAGATGATGCAAAGCTGATGAGGGTAGTAAAGAGTAAGGAAGATTGTAAGGATTTGCAGACAGATGTGGATAAGATTCATGAATGGAGCCTGAGGTGGAAATTGGAATTCAATGCTAAAAAGTGTCATGTGTTGGAGATGGGGAAGAGTAAAAGAAGACCCACATGGGATTACAAATTGGGGGACAATTTAATAACAAAAAGTAAAGAAGAAAAGGATCTGGGAGTGATTATTCAAGACACCCTGTCCCCGGAAAGGCATATAAATGGGATATTTGGCTCAACCTATGGGTTGCTAACAAATATTAGGGTGGCGTTTCACTATCTAGATACAAGTATGATGAAGAAAATTATAACCACCATGATACGGCCCAAGTTGGAATATGCAGCGGTGGTGTGGTCACCACACATGAAGAAAGATATAAGGAAGTTGGAAAGGATTCAGAGAACAGCTACAAAGATGGTGCCGGAATTGAAAGATCTAACCTATGAAGAGAGATTGAGAGAAATGAGTTTGCCAACATTGCAGGAGAGAAGAGAAAGAGGAGATATGATTGCGATGTACAAAATGGTAAATCACATAGAGAAGATTGACAGACAGGATTTGGTGACGGTAACTGGAGGTGTGGACAGAAGAACGAGAGGGCATTCTAAGAAGATTGTGAAGAGTGAGTCAGTGTTTGAGGGATATCAGGAAGTACAGTTTTCCTCATAGAACGGTGGATATGTGGAATGGCTTGAGTGAAGAAGTTGTCACAACAACCAGTGTGCATACATTTAAGGAAAAGTTGGATAAATATAGTTATGGAGACAGGACATAATGAGCCTTGCTCGAACCCTGTAAATTACGGACATAATGAGCCTTGCTCGAACCCTGTAAATTACAACTAGGTAAATACACACACACACACACACATTAATATACACACATACATACATACACACACACACACACACACACACACATTAATATGCACACATACACACACACACACATTAATATACACACATACACATACACACACATTAATATACACACTACACCCAAAAACCTAACCCAATACAACACAAAATTTCTCACTTTCCACACTCAAAATGTTCACATTTTTGACATTCCTTCAAAAACTAACCAATGTATTTTAAATTTGAAAATATATATAGGTAGCCACACCTTTCCTCTACGCCCACACCCACGCCCATTACCGTACTATTACTACTATCGCTACTATTACTATTTATACCACCTGCTCTGATACTGTGTCCTGCCAGAATATCTGAATCTTGACCCGAGTCGAAGCCAAAGACCTTGCCTCTGGGGGGGTTCAAGGGTCATCAGCCTAGGGGGGAGGAGGAGGAGGAGGAGGGGGGGGGGAAGAAAAGGAGGAAGGCATATAGATAATGAATAATTATTTATTTAATTATTATCATACATCTCCTCCTCTTCCTTTCTTCCTTCCTTCTCCTCCTCCTCCGCTTTTTCTCTCTCCCTTATTTATTGATATTTTTCTAATGCACTCTATTTACATTATATATATATATATATATATATATATATATATATATATATATATATATATATATATATATATATATTCTCCTCCTTCTCCTCTTCCTCTTCTCCTCCTCCTCCTCCTCCTCCTCTTCTTCTTCTTCTTCTTCTTCTTCTTCTTCTTCTTCTTCTTCTTCTTCTTCTTCTTCTTCTTCTTCTTCTTCTTCTTCTTCTCCTCCTCCTCCTCTTCTTCTTCAAATGTACAAAAAAATAGAATATCTTACTTATAAACGAAATGTTTTACAAAAATAAAATAAATAAAATAAATAAATCAATGTTTACTTTTTTCCTTTTAACTTTAAAATTATTGATCTGATTGGAAAAGTTTATTGACATTTTAAACTTATAATTAAAGTATCTATAATTTTGTTCTCTATAAATATCTTTGTAACTTTAAAGGAAATACTTGTAATAATTAAGTCATAGTTAAAATCCACTATAATCATATACTGGAATACTATTTCTCGGAGGAAATTAATCATCCCTTCAATCTTTTTCTCAAAACCAAATTTTCAGATGAATATAAATATAGGGCACAAGAGGAGCTATCTATCTATATACCGGACTGTTATATCCCTAAGGGCATGCCTACACACACCTATCAACACATACATATACACTCCTCTCACTTAGCCACAACAGTGTCTCAGGGTTTATACCTACCATGACCATCCGTCTTAAAAATGACAATCAAATACAAAAGTTTCTTTAATCTTCTTGAAAAAATATTCATAAAATAATTTTTATAAGTGTACTTTTATTTCCTGAGGGAGACCATTTAATAATAAGAGTCTATGCAATGGTTAGTGAACAGCCATACTACTGCTTAAAAACTAGCTAGACGGAAGCCTTATATTATGAGTAAAGCATTAGCAATTATCTGAGCATCCATCCTTCACCATACAGCTGCCTCCACACTCGTATAAGGCAGCCAATTGTGCAAATGTGCTGAGTTACCTCTGGTCCACACAAAGCAATACCAAGGAGACCTTTCACCAATAACTGAATCATCAAATGTTCAGCGTGATCACCACCACCACCACCACCACACTCTGGGTTACAAGCACACATGAGAACACAGATGGCTGAGGAGTCCTATCAATAATTCCAGACCACAATACCTTCTCATCATAACATCATCAGGCATAGAGTAAGCCTGGCTCAACCATGACTTGCCATTCATTGCCTGAGTCTTGCTCACCACACACACACACACACACACACAAGATTTGGTCCGTTCAAAACACATTGACAGACCCACATTTACACTTGGCTAAAGCATGCAACTGACAAAATGCATTCTAACTTCCCAACACAACCACTTACTTACAACACAAATAACCTCATACACTATGGAAACACACTAATAACTATTCCACTTGTCTGTACTACCAAACACAGGACCTTCCCCACCAGGCTTATCACTAAACCACAATGCCTCATGAAAAAACAATGATCATCCATAAAGCACATATAACTTCATTAAATTTCACATACAAAAACAACATCAAACACATACACAATCTGATTTCTTTTACCAGGATGCTATGACTAGAAACTGCCTTAGCAAGCCATCCCCTCCAATCCTGCCTCTGCCTGTCACCCGGAACACAAAATACACCTCCCACCATTCAAAACTGGTTGGGTTTTTCGTCCATATTTGCCACACTGGTCAGCACACACACACACACACACACACACACACACACACTAACCTAACCTCTAAAATGTCATTCAGAGTAGCAAGAACAATTGATGTCACTAACTAATTCTCTGACCCTGACCCTGACCTTGACCTGGCTTGGTAGTGATCCTCGAGCCTCAAGGGTTGGAGGCCGACCACACGGCACCACAGTCTTGCCCTTGAGGAGAGGCAGGATGGGAAGGAGTGAAGGAGTGTTTGGCCGGCCATCTGCAGGACACTGGCCGGCGCGTCAGCCAGCCCACCGGAGAGCTTGAAGAGACAGCACATTATTATTATTATTATTATTATTATTATTATAGGTTTATTGACCACAACTTACAAGGGAATACATATACAAATATCCAACACTAAAACTCTAAACCAAACCATCACTTATAAAATTGAGAAAACAGCTGCAGTCCATACAAATATGACATTCTTTTTAAAATTTAAGCTACAATAGATAAAAAAACAAAAACATTTCAGAACTGTAAAACTGAACGTGTAAAAAAAAAAATAAATAAATAAATAAATAAAATTAAATAAATAAATAAATAAATAAATAAATAAATAAATAAATAAATCAAACGCTAGGGTTGAAAACATTAGAATAAAATATAATATAGATTAACACAAAACATTTAACTACAGCAGAACCGTTAAAGCTGAACTAAAATGCATAAAATACGAAACATTTTAAACTCAGCTAAAATACAGCTAAGTAATATCCTTGATTAACCAATTACACGTTTGGTATATAGTACCAATATGTTCAATACTTTTCCTTTTCATAATGTTAACGACTTAGAACTTTTTGAAGTACTTAATGTAGGTAATTGTTCTTCCTTGTCTTAATGATAGAGTATTCAACCCATTTCCTCATGATGAGTGCAATGCAATAGACAGTGCCTTAAATGACTTTCACTTAAACAAACTAAAGTGTAACTACTACTTTACTGATTCTGATGTATGGTTGCGGCACAGGGATAACTTTAATTTAATGTCATTTAATATTAGTAGTATTCCACTCCACTTTGAAGCTTTAAATTATCAATGTCTTGATACACTAGGGATTACGCTAGATGTTATTGGATTATGTGAGACCAGACTAAATGATGAAATTAGTAATCTATACTCATTAAGTGGTTATACAGCATATTTCAAAAACAAGAACACTTCAGGAGGTGGAGTTGCCGTATATATGCATAACGATTTTCAGGGGCATTTATGTGAAAATATTTCCTTACTTCAAAACCACATTGAGTCACTATTTATTAGAATTTTTAAACCATTTAACTGTGTTGTTGGAGTGATATACAGACCACCAAATTCAAACACTGATGACTTCTTAGTATCTATTGAAGATATACTGCAATTTATATCTGTAAAGAATATTCCGTGTTATATTATGGGGGATTTTAATATAAATTTACTGAAAATGAGTAATCATGTGCAGACATTTATCAATCTCTTATTTGCCTATGATTTCTCAACAACAATAAATAAGCCAACCCGTGTAACCTCACATTCTTCAACATTAATAGACCATATCTGGACAAATGACTTAGTAAATTATAGAACAAGTGGTATATTATACTCCTCATTAAGTGATCATTTTCCTGTTTTTAGTTCCTTCAATGTTAATTATCGTAAATGCAACAGTAGCTTTCAGTTTAGTAAAAGAATAATCTCTGAATCTTCAATAAATACCTTCAAAGCTAATATAAATCAAGATAACTTAAATTTTGGTGACTGTAATTTAAATGTTAATGATGATTATAACAATTATATTCATGTCTTTCAAGGATTGTACAACCAGAGTTTCCCGGTCAAAAGTTATGAAGTCCAAGGTAAACATGTCGGTAAAGCATACATTACACCAGCCATCGTGCAATCAATGCGGCAGAAAAATAAGCTTCAAAGGTTGTATGTCAAATGGCCTATCACTTATGAACAACAGTTTAAGAAATACAGGAATTTGTTAACATCTGTAATCAAAGCGGCCAAAAAAAATTACTTGAAATCAAGATTAAATGAAAATGCAGGTAATTCAAAGAAAATGTGGAAAGTTATTAATGGTATACTTGGAAGAAATGAATCTGATAACGTAACTTCTTTTACACATAAAAACAAAATTATAACTGACAAATTTGAATTAGTTAATACTTTCAATAATTATTTTTGTAGTGTGGCATCGGAGCTTACAGAGGATATTCAGCAAGCACAGACATCTTTTGAGAGCTATCTGCCGGATCCTGTTATTCACTCATTCAGTCTTGAACCAACAACTCTAACTGAAGTTAAAGAGGTAATAAGTGACCTTAAGGTAGCATCGCCTGGGCATGATGATATTAACGTTGCAGTTGTAAAAGGATGTGTGAATGAAGTCTCCCCTTACCTCGTACATATTATAAATAAATCTTTTTCCTCCGGTATTTTTCCAAGTCAACTAAAAATAGCTAGAGTCATTCCTGTTTTCAAGAAAGGAGAGAAATCATTACTTACAAATTACAGACCTATATCTATTTTACCTACATTCAGTAAAATTTTTGAAAAAATTGTTGCTAAAAGATTAATGAATTACTTAAACCAACACTCTATTCTATCAGACTCCCAGTATGGGTTCTGCCCCAACTTTTCTACAGAATTAGCTATCTTTCAGTTATGTCAGAATATATATGATGCAATAGATGAAAAACAGTTTCAGATATCTTTATTTTGCGACTTCTCAAAAGCATTTGATACTATATCTCATTCAATTTTGCTACAGAAGTTATCAGTTTATGGAGTGCGAGGTAAGGCGTTGGACTGGTTCACAAGTTACTTAAATGGCAGGCAGCAATTTACTGTGTATAACAACGTTTCATCCTCTTATAGAGACGTAGAACATGGTGTGCCGCAAGGATCTGTCTTAGGTCCACTCTTTTTTTTATTGTTTATAAATGACATTGTTTATTGTAGTGACAAATGTAAGTTTATTCTGTTTGCTGATGATACTAATGTAATTTTTCAAGGTAGAGACATATTAAACATTCAGGACACTGTAAATACAGAACTAGTGAAACTTTCAAACTGGATTAAGAGCAATAAATTAATTCTCAATCATAGTAAAACCCATTATATGATTACTACGCCCCACATCAGGCTTATTCATGATATTGATATCATTATGGACAATGTATCCCTTAAGAAAGTCAATGAAATTAAATTTTTGGGTGTGATTACTGACAGTCAAGTAAATTTTAAATCTCATATAAATGATGTTAAATTCAAGGTCTCTAAGCTAACTGGTGTAATATTTAAAGTACGGGATTTTTTGACTATAGATTCACTGAGGCTTATTTATTTTTCATTAATTTATCCATATCTTCTCTATGGAGCAGCTATTTGGGGGGGTTGCTACGAAACTGACTTAGATAGTCTCTTTATAAAGCAAAAGAAACTTGTTAGGATAGTGACTTATAGTAGTCGCTTTGCCCATACAACCCCAATATTTCTAAATTTAAGGTTACTCAAACTACGAGATATTATCAGGCTTCAGACAAGTATATTTGTATATAATGCTATTAATATTTTCTCAAGTAACTATGGATTCCAGTATGTTCCTCAATATGTTCCATCACGAAGGCCAGGTAACTTGAGAGCTCCACTATGCAGGACATCCCACGCACAGAAAAGTGCTACTTACAGAGGAACCAGTTTTTGGAATGACCTCCCACATGATATTAGAAACAGCGCTTCAAGGAACAACTTCAAAATGAGATTGAAAAGCTTGTTGGAGGAAGATTATATGGAATAAAAATTTAGTATTTTATATACTTTGGCTCTCAGGATTGTTTGGGATTTTGTATTTTTGTTTCTATATCTATGAACTTTGTAATTTCGTTTATTTTGTATTTTTTTATACTTTTCTTGTATGTATTTGCTGGGGTTTTCTTACATTACGTAATTATATATCATAATTTGAATAGAATATATTCATTAAAGTTGAATATAACACACGTACTGTAAGCCATGATGTATCCATTATTATTATTATATTATTTTAATATGTGGTCCGTATAGGAGTTTAGGCTCATCGGACCTATATGTTCACGATTTTGCCTTTAATATTTATATAGCTGTAAATCTAACTGTGGACAATAAAAAATATCAATATCAATATCAATATCTATACAACTGTCAAACTCAGACAAGGTACATATAAACACACACACACACACACACACACACACACACACACACAACGGACTTGGATAGTTGTTTTTCTACACACTATACCACGAGAGTACTAACTAAACATTAAAACCAGTGATTCTAATAAAACAAAACAGATACACTGCCAAATACAGATAAAAAGAAACCATAACCTCGTGGCCAACACCTCCTGCTTATAACATTAAATACAAACTAACCTTTAAACACATTATCCAGGCTTTCACTCTATGTGGGCGACAAGTACTACCTTTTGTATACATCTAAAATCTTGTATATTATATTGCATCTTTGGGCATCATTAAAATGATCTGAAAACAACTCTGGAATGCTGGAAAAGTTGTAAATGTTTCTTAAATGGTGAGTGAAGGTACAGTGTTGTGTTAGGTGGCGTTCAGTTTGAATGGTGCCACAGACACAAAGTGTTTCCTCAAGTGGTAATTTTCCCCGACCCCTTCTGTTCCACCTGTCTGCTTCCACCGCCAGAGAGTGTGCTGACACTCGGAATCTAGTGGAGGCAACGCGGTGATGTTCCTTAACAGTTAGAGTTAGAGATGTTATCTTTTAGCGCTCTGATTCCTTCTGTTTTATCATCATTTATAATGTGGATTAGGTTTTCGACGTAAGTTCGAGTTTGATATTGAATTTGCATACAACTTTTAAATGAAAATATTAGTGGGTCGTCCTATTCCTTGTCTTTCTCTCCACATCTTGGAGAGATAGTTTCTCTGTCTATTCTTAACTAAACTAGGTAATGGAGGGTACCCAGCCTCTACATGGCACACGTCGTTGCAAGTAGATGATCTTACGCCCAACAGACTGTTCAGTGACCAGGTGTATAACTTTGTTATCGGTCTGAGATCTGCATTCAGCCAGGACTCACACCCCTACAGAACAGCTGACATTAATTAAACACGCATCCAAAATTCTTTTCTTTACTACGAAAGGAAGATCGTTATTCTGTTAAAAATGAAATAAATTTCCTGACGT
Organism: Cancer borealis; assembly: GCA_036785275.1. Classification (NCBI taxonomy): domain Eukaryota; kingdom Metazoa; phylum Arthropoda; class Malacostraca; order Decapoda; family Cancridae; genus Cancer; species Cancer borealis. The sequence continues at coordinate 56,322 of JAXIVD010001545.1, forward strand.
GTGCCATCTTAACGTGGGCGTGAGCCCTGACCGAAGACGTCACCGAACCATCTGCAGTGAAGGGAGACCCCAGGTACACGTACTGAGTGCACCGCTCCACCACCAACCCGTTAACGTGTATTGTCTCCCTGTCCTCGAGTGTTCCGTTTAGAACAAAAAACTTGGTCTTCAACTCATTTACCTTCATGCTGTAATCATTTACCTTCATGCCGTAATCATCGCAAAATCGCTTCATTAGAGATGATTTGGTGATCATTTTTCCGCGTGTTGTAGAAAGCAAGACGGTATCATCCATGAGTATTAAAACATTTAACCACTTTAAAAATCCACCGTTCTCACAGTTCTCTTTTATTAATTTAATCAAATGATTAACGTAAAGAAGGAACAGTAGGCATGATGTCGGGGAACGTTGTCGCACTCCCAGGGTGGCCGTGAACACCGCGGTGCCGATAACGCTCTGGGTCACGCTGTACATGGCAGTGATAACAGCCAACATCACCGCGCCGCACCCCAAACGTTTAAGGAGTCTAATCAACATGTGTCTCGGTACCAAATCGTATGCTCGGCTCAACTCAATCAATGTCACGATGAACTCTTTCTTTTTCTTTCTAGCTAAGTCGGTCAATATGTGCAATGTTACAATATATTCCAGACAGCCACGCCGTTTGTGTGCTCCTGCACGCACACACACACACACACACACACACACACACACACCTTCCTATACGTACGTGATGTATTTGGCTATAATAAAAGGCTTTACAGGGAAAAGAGCCGGAGAGGTAAGGCCTGGGCGGCCGGCCAAAGCTGGATATGCTCTCCAGGTAGGAGAGTTTTATTGGCAGGACGGGGGAGGCTTTAAAGAATAGTAGTAGTAGTAGTTATAGTGGTAGTAGTAGTGGTAATAGTACTAATATGGATAGTAGAGGTATTAGGTGAGGAATAGTAGTTTAGTAGTAGTGGTAATTAGTGTGGTGATAGTAGTAGTAGTCTAGAATGTGTTGTTGTAGTAGTAGTAATAGTAGTAGTAATAGTAGTAGTAGTAGTAGTAGTAGTAGTAGTAGTAGTAGTAGTGGTAGTGGTAGTAGTATGGATAGTAGTGGTGTTGGGTGTGAAATAGTAGGTTAATTGTAGTGGTAATTAGTATGGTGATAGTAATATTAGTAAAAATAATAATAATAGTAATAATAGTAATAATAGTCTACTTTTTATGCATTGAAGTTTAGTCATTATTTTAAAAGTAATAAATTGATCAATAATAAAAAATAAATAAATAAAAAATCTCTCTCTCTAATCTAGCTTAACCTAACCTTCCTTACTAAACCTTCCTAACCTAACCTTTCTAACTAAACCTTCCTAACTAAACCTTCAAAACCTAACCTTCCTAACCTAACCTTCCTAACTTAACCTTCAAAACTTAACCTTCCTAACTAAACCTTCCTAACCTAACCTTCCTAACCTAACCTTCCTAACTTAACCTTCCTAAATTAACCTTTCTAACCTAATAAAACCTTCCTAACCTAACCTTCCTAATTAAATCTTCCTAACTTAACCTTTCTAACCTAACCTTCCTAACTTAACCTTCCTAACTTATCCTTCCTAACTTAACCATCCTAACCTAACCATTCTAACCTAACCATTATAACCTAACCTTCCTAACCTAACCTTTCTAACTTAACCTTCCTAACTTAACCTTTCTAACCTAACCTTCCTAACTTAACCATCCTAACCTAATTTTCCTAACTTAACCTTCCTAATCTAACCTTCCAAACTGAACCTTCCTAACTTAACCATCCAAATTTAACCTTCCTAACCTAACCTTCCCAACTTACCATCCTAACCTAACCATTCCACCCTAATCTTCCTAACTTAATCTTTCTAATCTAACCTTCCTAACTTAACCTTTCTAATCTAACCATCCTAACCTTATCTTCCTAACTTAACCTTCCTAACTAAACCTTCCTAACTTAACCTTTCTAACCTAACCTTCCTAACTTAATCATCCTAACCTTATCTTCCTAACTTAACCTTCCTAACTAAACCTTCCTAACTTAACCTTTCTAACCTAACCTTCCTAACTTAACCATCCTAACCTTATCTTCCTAACTTAATCTTCCTAACTTAACGTTCCTAATCTAATCTTCCTAACTTAACCTTCCTAACCTTACTTTCCTAACTTAACCATTCTAACCCAATCTTCCTAACCTTCCTAACTTAATCTTCCTAACTTAACCTTCCTAACCTAACCTTCCTAACTGAACCTTCTTAACCTTACCTCCATGCCTCACCCCCTCCACTAGGTAGGGGGGGTGTCAGTCACCTCCCAATAGCTGATGCCAACGTCAGCCTTGCCAGCCAAGAACAGCATGTTAGTGTCAGCGTCGTAGAGAGGCACTTGAATCCTGCAAGTTATAGTGGTAGTTATAGTAGTGGTAGTAGTAGTAGTATGGATAGTAGTGGTGTTGGATGTTGAATAGTAGGTTAATAGTAGTAGTAAATAGTGTGGTGATAGTAGTAGTAGTCTAGGATGTGTTGTAGTAGTAGTAGAAGTAGTAGTAGTAATAATAGTAATAGTTATCTTGTCAATAATAACAATAATAATAATAATATTAACAATAACAATAAATATAATAATAATAATAATAATAATAATAACAATAATAATAATAATAATAATAATAGTAATAGTAATAGTCAAATAGTCTGGAATAGTTACCCGGTTGAGGCATCGAAGGTGATAGATTTGGTGGGTTTTTGCAATGTTCTTAAATCCCTGATAGTCACCTCACGTGCCCTTGTACTATCATAGCTGTATTGTGTTCAGGCTAGAAACGGCACAGTGTTGTATTGGCGATTTAATTCAACCTATAAACAAACATATACGTCAGTAGGTAGCACACAATTCCCATTTCAATTAACAATTGCCAACAAGTATAAACAACTGAAATCAACATACATAAGTCAACTTACACCATAATGCACCCCAGCTATAGATCCTGAACACCTCTAACCCCAATCCAGACCGGTTAGACACCAAATGCCGAGATGTCCACAATCACCACTGTCGTGCTTCCAGCACCTCAAAACCTACACACGGAACAAAAGTAACATAATAAACTTGCTACAAAAAACACTAATTGGAGGAATAAGGTAATCAGCAGCTGGTTGATAATAATTACATACTACAATAGAAATTACATAACTAACAAAAGTAAAGCTGAACACTCACCAGACAGAATGGAACCAAATCACCAGGGCAGTATGTAATAACTCCGTGACAACTGCCGGCTACTGAGCACACCACCACCTGCCGTGGACCCACAACACAAAGTGACCGACCGGTTACTTCCAGATGACAAGTAACTCATCGAAAACGAACCAGATGATTCGAACACTCAAATACATATAACTATCATAACATTTTATGATACACTCCCCCCACCAAAAAACATAGGTAATTGACCAAAACTCAAAACAGGTACGGTACACCCAACAGTACATTTGTCACTCAATGTCACCACATCACACACTTTACTTATATCTATTGTTCCTCTATAGGTAGTATAACAACAATTTTATGAACAGACCTTTTAATTATCACCGGAGATCCATCCTTTGTCTTATATTTTAATGAAACATCTTTGACTTTACTATCCTTTCCTGTCAATGCCTCCACAACTAAAGCCATTTTCCACACTCCTTTTATAGCATTGCTATCCTTCACAATAACAATATCTCCCAATCTGACATTTCTTACATCATGATGCCACTTTTGTCTAACCAATAAGGTTGGCCAATAATCTCTGATCCATTTCTTCCAAAAATCCCTTGATACAGATTGCAAAAATTCTAAGTTCTTTTTGTAACTTTGAGATTCATCCCAAATCCCAGATGGAACACTTCTCCCACATCTGCCTAACAAAAGATCATTTGGGCAAAGGTATGTATCATAGACACAATCACTGCTAGGTTTGATTCCAATTGGCCTCTCATTCAACAATGTAGCAACCTCAAATAAACCAGTCTGGAGAACACTAACCAATTGACTCCCGGAATCTGAATACATGGTCTTTGGGAATCCATGGATAGCCACAAATCTCCTCAGGGTGGTAATAAAGCTTTCCGTATCATATCCCTCTGCTACATCAATGTATACAGCTCGGGTAACTAGACAATTAAAGACTACACCATAAGCTTTGCTAGTAGTTCTTTTCTTGACACCATCCTTATTCTGCAATGGCCCAAAAATATCACAGCTGCAATTGTAAAAGGGTGGTGCAGGATCCATCCTCTCATTGGGAATAGGTCCCATACATTGTCCTTCAGTCTGTTTATCAGTCTTCTTACACAAAACACATCTTGATCTCACTGATTTTACATATCGTCTTATTCCTGGAATCCAAAATTTAGACTGGACTTTTGCTATTGTTGACTCAACTCCTGCATGATTAGAATTATGAACATGGTTCACATACAACTTTGTAAATGGATGTTCCCTTGGCATGAGTATGAATTCCTTATTATTCCAATTGTTGGCGTACATTCGTCCACCTACTCTAACTACACCATCTGCTCCCAAATATGGAGCCAATCGCTTGAATCTCTTTGACCAGTTCTGGAGCAATGTAGCTTGTATCCTTTTAATCCACCACAATTCTGCCTCCTTGATATCTTTAGCATCAGGCTCTATTTTAATGCTTAACAAAGATTTTGAAGATAGTGATTTCAATACCCTAGCTGTAGTTCTTAGCATCCTTTGATAATTACTAAATCTGCAAATATTTATCACTGGTTCTATATTACTGGCATCTGTAATATTAACCTTTGTCGCTTTAAGGACATCTGGTAACTCAGAGTCAGACTGATTTGAAATTGGCCAATATTCAAGGGGCCATTTCATGTACTCAGGGCCATACTGCCAGGTTACATCATTCAGTATCTCTTTACTTGTCCTACATCTTGTAGCGAGATCAGCTGGATTATTACTGGATGCAGTCCAATACCATTCTTCGGGTTTTGATTTACTCTGGATTTCAGCAATCCGTACTGCAACAAAAGTTGAAAATCTGAGTCTATCATTATTAATTTGAGCCTTCACAATAGCAGAATCTGTTATATGTAAAACATATTCAAAGTTGTAGGACATTTCTTGTATAATAAACTCTCTCAATCTACAAGCCAATACAGCTGCTTTGAGTTCCAGTCTTGGGATGGTGGTCTGTCTTAGTGGGGCTAACTTCCCTTTCGCTGCCAACAAATAGTTGAAATATTTATCATTCTCCCCTTTCCACCTCACATAGGCACAACATCCTACAGCATTTGAGCTAGCATCTGAAAATATGACCAGACTTGGCTGTCCAATGCACCTTTCATGCCAGATACATCTCTCTATCTTAAACTTCTCCACCTCAAACATGTCAGAAAACCACTGAACCCACTCATCATACATTTCATCAGGCATGGGGACATCCCAACCCACTTTATTACCTTTCTCATCAACCATCTGAGAAAGTTCCCTTAGGAGGAGCTTGGCTTTAAGAGTCAAAGGAACCAGAATACCCAAGGGATCAAATACCATAGCATATTGACTTAATACAATCCTCTTTGTCAATACTTGTGGGGTTCGTGCTTCTAATTCTGACAGGATAATATCTCTCTCAATATGGACATTTTTGTATTTCTTAGAAAAATTGAGTCTCATTTTGAAAGTGAACTGATCACTTTTGGGACACCATATTAAACCCAAAACCTTTTCCTCTTTGGAATCCAGGATATTCCATGTCTGTAAATCCTTTTCTTTATGTTCACCAGATATAACCCAATGTTTAATCTGAAATCCACCATATGATAAGAGTTCCTCTGTCTGCTGAATAAACTCCTTAGCCTCTGAAATACTAGGCAAGCTTATTAGCATGTCATCTACATAAGAATTAGAGATAATCCTATTTCCAGTTACCTGATATGACGCCTTCATTAATGCAGATTGGTGCAAACAGAGTGTTGCAATTATGGATGATGGACGATCTCCAAAAGTGACCGTATTAAGAACAAAAACATCTGCATCCCTATCTGTCTCCATGTTTCGCCAGAGGAATCTGTGACAGTGCTGATCTCTTTCTGAGATCTCTTTTCTGAGATGTTGTACATTTTCTTTATGTCCCCAGCAATTGCAACACTATGCTGACGGAACCTCAACAGAATTCCCATCATGTTACCCAACACATCTGGACCCTTTGCCAACCAGTCATTCAAGGAAGCTTCCATATAATTAACTGATGAATTGAACACTATCCTAACTGGGGTCGAAGAAGAACTTGGTTTTAACACCTCATGATGTGGAAGGTAAAATATAGGCCCATCATAAGAACTCACTTCTTCACTAGACAGCTTCCGAGCTACACCCCGTGACACCATGTCCTCTATTTGCTCTTTATACTTTTGTGCATATTCTGGTTCCAACTTTTCTAGCCGTCTCTCTGTGGCCCTTAGGCGTGCTAGAGCTTGGTAATAATTATTTGGGAGTTGGTTAGGGTCTGAAATAAATGGATATGATACTGTGAATCTCTTACTGTCTGGATCATGAACAATAACATCCCTTATTAACTTCAATTCCTTCTCCTCCTTCATAGTATATTTTCCAGAGACAGGGCAGCGTCCACATTTGCAATCTCCACACATTGGGGTACACTGGATTCCTAAATTTTCTATAGTCATCATCTTCTCAAACTGCCCTTCCAATTTACTCAATGAAGTGATACTAATTTCCTCAGGCTTATAACTCATACTGGCATGGCTGATCTGTACTGTTAATGCACTATCGTTCCTCCCACAAAAGGAAGGGTGAGATCCTCTTATGCAATAACCAAATACATTCCTGCACAACTGTAGATTTCCCACTGCTTTTATGGCTTGTGGCATCAAAGCTGCATAATCCAACCCAATTAACAGATCTAACTTTCCTTCTGGTCTTTTGATATCTAATGACTCAACCTCTAATACCTTAATTGCTTTTGACAGATCAATCTTTTTTGTAGGTGAACTTATTTCTTCCATGGCACAAACTTCTATTTCCCAAATTTTACCATTTATGTCTGTCAATGGCACAACATAAGTCTTAGTCTGCAGTTCTTCAGTCTGATTTCCTACCTTCGTAACACTGATCACCATTTCATCCATTGATTTCAAACCTAGCTGTCTTGCCATCCTATTGGTAATGATAGACACATCTGATCCAGAATCCCACATTGTTGCAATAGGTACTCCGTTACTTTTGACATGGCTAACAGCCAACAACACCCCATCATATGTTTTAGTGCTTGACATTGTTATCATTGAGGACCTATTCACAAAAGCATCATGCAACAGTGGATGATGGACGCGACCACATTTACGTCCCCTTGCTTCAACCCATATTTCACAAAATATCTTCCTCGGGCAGTATTTGCTGGTGTGGCCTGGATTTAAACAAGAAAAGCAAATCTTATTTTCCTTAAGAATTTGCATTTTGGTCTCATCACTCAATCTAGCAAACTGGGAGCATCTTTGGATATCATGACCATTAAACTTATGAAACCAACATTGTTCCCCTGAACCAATAGTAGATGTAGATGGGCACAAGGCACTGATAGCATTAGTAGTATCATGCATAAACTCAGAAACTTGTCTCTGATACTCCACTTGGCTATTCTTCACCTCTTTGATAGCATCCAATACACTTGACAACTGAAGTGGCTCATTAACAGTAACCTTATTCACACCTGCTTCACCACCCACTTCACCCAGAACATTGTGTGAATGCATTCTAGTTGACTTATCATCACCCCTATGTCTCAGAATACTCCGCTCTCGTGTGAGAAAATCCATAAGTTTAGGAAAAGCCGGCTCATTAGGATCAAGTGCCTTGTAAATTATAATCCATTCTCGTCTGAGGTTAGGATGGAGCAACTTTTCTATCATTACCAGGTTTGTACTGTTACTCAACTCAGATTCTAATCCCAACTTCTTGAGATCAAGCCAACTTCTTTCAATTATGTTTACAGTTTCAATCATGGCCTTATTAGCACCTTCAGGAATAGGCCTTAATTTTCTGATATCTCCTAAGATTGACTCCAAAATCCTACCAACATAATTGTATTCTTCCTCAAGACGTGACATCATAGCATCAAAATCATCTTCCACCCCTCTTACAAGTTCCTTAGCCTCACTCAGCCTGCAAACACTGCAACAGAGCATAAGGCTCTTTACCACACTGTGGAACAACCAGTTTCTTAAAGGTCTGCTGAAATGTAGGCCAGTCTCTTATCATTCCCGTGAACACAGGGGGGTCAAATGGTTTTAACTTAACTGTCCTTTTCTTTAAGTCTTCAGTTAAGAATTTTTCTAGCATACTATACATTTCTAGTTTTTCAAATTCTAAAATGTCTATGTATGAATCACCATTTTCTTCTTCACTCTCCTCAATCACATTCATATGAATTGCCTCCACTTCCTCAAAACTTTTTTCTACATCAGTATACAACCTTTTCAATAATTCAATAGAAGAACCTCCTTTCACATGAGTTTTGAAATACTTCACCTTCCTTCCAAATTTAGCCTTGGCTGCACCTCTCTTCCTCTTGAGAGCTTCCAGTGTCACAGTTTTTGTCTCCATCTTGTCAAGTGCAGTGTTGAATTGTATTGTGTTCAGGCTAGAAACGGCACAGTGTTGTATTGGCGATTTAATTCAACCTATAAACAAACATATACGTCAGTAGGTAGCACACAATTCCCATTTCAATTAACAATTGCCAACAAGTATAAACAACTGAAATCAACATACATAAGTCAACTTACAGCATAATGCACCCCAGCTATAGATCCTGAACACCTCTAACCCCAATCCAGACCGGTTAGACACCAAATGCCGAGATGTCCACAATCACCACTGTCGTGCTTCCAGCACCTCAAAACCTACACACGGAACAAAAGTAACATAATAAACTTGCTACAAAAAACACTAATTGGAGGAATAAGGTAATCAGCAGCTGGTTGATAATAATTACATACTACAATAGAAATTACATAACTAACAAAAGTAAAGCTGAACACTCACCAGACAGAATGGAACCAAATCACCAGGGCAGTATGTAATAACTCCGTGACAACTGCCGGCTACTGAGCACACCACCACCTGCCGTGGACCCACAACACAAAGTGACCGACCGGTTACTTCCAGATGACAAGTAACTCATCGAAAACGAACCAGATGATTCGAACACTCAAATACATATAACTATCATAACATTTTATGATACACTCCCCCCACCAAAAAACATAGGTAATTGACCAAAACTCAAAACAGGTACGGTACACCCAACAGTACATTTGTCACTCAATGTCACCACATCACACACTTTACTTATATCTATTGTTCCTCTATAGGTAGTATAACAACAATTTTATGAACAGACCTTTTAATTATCACCGGAGATCCATCCTTTGTCTTATATTTTAATGAAACATCTTTGACTTTACTATCCTTTCCTGTCAATGCCTCCACAACTAAAGCCATTTTCCACACTCCTTTTATAGCATTGCTATCCTTCACAATAACAATATCTCCCAATCTGACATTTCTTACATCATGATGCCACTTTTGTCTAACCAATAAGGTTGGCCAATAATCTCTGATCCATTTCTTCCAAAAATCCCTTGATACAGATTGCAAAAATTCTAAGTTCTTTTTGTAACTTTGAGATTCATCCCAAATCCCAGATGGAACACTTCTCCCACATCTGCCTAACAAAAGATCATTTGGGCAAAGGTATGTATCATAGACACAATCACTGCTAGGTTTGATTCCAATTGGCCTCTCATTCAACAATGTAGCAACCTCAAATAAACCAGTCTGGAGAACACTAACCAATTGACTCCCGGAATCTGAATACATGGTCTTTGGGAATCCATGGATAGCCACAAATCTCCTCAGGGTGGTAATAAAGCTTTCCGTATCATATCCCTCTGCTACATCAATGTATACAGCTCGGGTAACTAGACAATTAAAGACTACACCATAAGCTTTGCTAGTAGTTCTTTTCTTGACACCATCCTTATTCTGCAATGGCCCAAAAATATCACAGCTGCAATTGTAAAAGGGTGGTGCAGGATCCATCCTCTCATTGGGAATAGGTCCCATACATTGTCCTTCAGTCTGTTTATCAGTCTTCTTACACAAAACACATCTTGATCTCACTGATTTTACATATCGTCTTATTCCTGGAATCCAAAATTTAGACTGGACTTTTGCTATTGTTGACTCAACTCCTGCATGATTAGAATTATGAACATGGTTCACATACAACTTTGTAAATGGATGTTCCCTTGGCATGAGTATGAATTCCTTATTATTCCAATTGTTGGCGTACATTCGTCCACCTACTCTAACTACACCATCTGCTCCCAAATATGGAGCCAATCGCTTGAATCTCTTTGACCAGTTCTGGAGCAATGTAGCTTGTATCCTTTTAATCCACCACAATTCTGCCTCCTTGATATCTTTAGCATCAGGCTCTATTTTAATGCTTAACAAAGATTTTGAAGATAGTGATTTCAATACCCTAGCTGTAGTTCTTAGCATCCTTTGATAATTACTAAATCTGCAAATATTTATCACTGGTTCTATATTACTGGCATCTGTAATATTAACCTTTGTCGCTTTAAGGACATCTGGTAACTCAGAGTCAGACTGATTTGAAATTGGCCAATATTCAAGGGGCCATTTCATGTACTCAGGGCCATACTGCCAGGTTACATCATTCAGTATCTCTTTACTTGTCCTACATCTTGTAGCGAGATCAGCTGGATTATTACTGGATGCAGTCCAATACCATTCTTCGGGTTTTGATTTACTCTGGATTTCAGCAATCCGTACTGCAACAAAAGTTGAAAATCTGAGTCTATCATTATTAATTTGAGCCTTCACAATAGCAGAATCTGTTATATGTAAAACATATTCAAAGTTGTAGGACATTTCTTGTATAATAAACTCTCTCAATCTACAAGCCAATACAGCTGCTTTGAGTTCCAGTCTTGGGATGGTGGTCTGTCTTAGTGGGGCTAACTTCCCTTTCGCTGCCAACAAATAGTTGAAATATTTATCATTCTCCCCTTTCCACCTCACATAGGCACAACATCCTACAGCATTTGAGCTAGCATCTGAAAATATGACCAGACTTGGCTGTCCAATGCACCTTTCATGCCAGATACATCTCTCTATCTTAAACTTCTCCACCTCAAACATGTCAGAAAACCACTGAACCCACTCATCATACATTTCATCAGGCATGGGGACATCCCAACCCACTTTATTACCTTTCTCATCAACCATCTGAGAAAGTTCCCTTAGGAGGAGCTTGGCTTTAAGAGTCAAAGGAACCAGAATACCCAAGGGATCAAATACCATAGCATATTGACTTAATACAATCCTCTTTGTCAATACTTGTGGGGTTCGTGCTTCTAATTCTGACAGGATAATATCTCTCTCAATATGGACATTTTTGTATTTCTTAGAAAAATTGAGTCTCATTTTGAAAGTGAACTGATCACTTTTGGGACACCATATTAAACCCAAAACCTTTTCCTCTTTGGAATCCAGGATATTCCATGTCTGTAAATCCTTTTCTTTATGTTCACCAGATATAACCCAATGTTTAATCTGAAATCCACCATATGATAAGAGTTCCTCTGTCTGCTGAATAAACTCCTTAGCCTCTGAAATACTAGGCAAGCTTATTAGCATGTCATCTACATAAGAATTAGAGATAATCCTATTTCCAGTTACCTGATATGACGCCTTCATTAATGCAGATTGGTGCAAACAGAGTGTTGCAATTATGGATGATGGACGATCTCCAAAAGTGACCGTATTAAGAACAAAAACATCTGCATCCCTATCTGTCTCCATGTTTCGCCAGAGGAATCTGTGACAGTGCTGATCTCTTTCTGAGATCTCTTTTCTGAGATGTTGTACATTTTCTTTATGTCCCCAGCAATTGCAACACTATGCTGACGGAACCTCAACAGAATTCCCATCATGTTACCCAACACATCTGGACCCTTTGCCAACCAGTCATTCAAGGAAGCTTCCATATAATTAACTGATGAATTGAACACTATCCTAACTGGGGTCGAAGAAGAACTTGGTTTTAACACCTCATGATGTGGAAGGTAAAATATAGGCCCATCATAAGAACTCACTTCTTCACTAGACAGCTTCCGAGCTACACCCCGTGACACCATGTCCTCTATTTGCTCTTTATACTTTTGTGCATATTCTGGTTCCAACTTTTCTAGCCGTCTCTCTGTGGCCCTTAGGCGTGCTAGAGCTTGGTAATAATTATTTGGGAGTTGGTTAGGGTCTGAAATAAATGGATATGATACTGTGAATCTCTTACTGTCTGGATCATGAACAATAACATCCCTTATTAACTTCAATTCCTTCTCCTCCTTCATAGTATATTTTCCAGAGACAGGGCAGCGTCCACATTTGCAATCTCCACACATTGGGGTACACTGGATTCCTAAATTTTCTATAGTCATCATCTTCTCAAACTGCCCTTCCAATTTACTCAATGAAGTGATACTAATTTCCTCAGGCTTATAACTCATACTGGCATGGCTGATCTGTACTGTTAATGCACTATCGTTCCTCCCACAAAAGGAAGGGTGAGATCCTCTTATGCAATAACCAAATACATTCCTGCACAACTGTAGATTTCCCACTGCTTTTATGGCTTGTGGCATCAAAGCTGCATAATCCAACCCAATTAACAGATCTAACTTTCCTTCTGGTCTTTTGATATCTAATGACTCAACCTCTAATACCTTAATTGCTTTTGACAGATCAATCTTTTTTGTAGGTGAACTTATTTCTTCCATGGCACAAACTTCTATTTCCCAAATTTTACCATTTATGTCTGTCAATGGCACAACATAAGTCTTAGTCTGCAGTTCTTCAGTCTGATTTCCTACCTTCGTAACACTGATCACCATTTCATCCATTGATTTCAAACCTAGCTGTCTTGCCATCCTATTGGTAATGATAGACACATCTGATCCAGAATCCCACATTGTTGCAATAGGTACTCCGTTACTTTTGACATGGCTAACAGCCAACAACACCCCATCATATGTTTTAGTGCTTGACATTGTTATCATTGAGGGCCTATTCACAAAAGCATCATGCAACAGTGGATGATGGACGCGACCACATTTACGTCCCCTTGCTTCAACCCATATTTCACAAAATATCTTCCTCGGGCAGTATTTGCTGGTGTGGCCTGGATTTAAACAAGAAAAGCAAATCTTATTTTCCTTAAGAATTTGCATTTTGGTCTCATCACTCAATCTAGCAAACTGGGAGCATCTTTGGATATCATGACCATTAAACTTATGAAACCAACATTGTTCCCCTGAACCAATAGTAGATGTAGATGGGCACAAGGCACTGATAGCATTAGTAGTATCATGCATAAACTCAGAAACTTGTCTCTGATACTCCACTTGGCTATTCTTCACCTCTTTGATAGCATCCAATACACTTGACAACTGAAGTGGCTCATTAACAGTAACCTTATTCACACCTGCTTCACCACCCACTTCACCCAGAACATTGTGTGAATGCATTCTAGTTGACTTATCATCACCCCTATGTCTCAGAATACTCCGCTCTCGTGTGAGAAAATCCATAAGTTTAGGAAAAGCCGGCTCATTAGGATCAAGTGCCTTGTAAATTATAATCCATTCTCGTCTGAGGTTAGGATGGAGCAACTTTTCTATCATTACCAGGTTTGTACTGTTACTCAACTCAGATTCTAATCCCAACTTCTTGAGATCAAGCCAACTTCTTTCAATTATGTTTACAGTTTCAATCATGGCCTTATTAGCACCTTCAGGAATAGGCCTTAATTTTCTGATATCTCCTAAGATTGACTCCAAAATCCTACCAACATAATTGTATTCTTCCTCAAGACGTGACATCATAGCATCAAAATCATCTTCCACCCCTCTTACAAGTTCCTTAGCCTCACTCAGCCTGCAAACACTGCAACAGAGCATAAGGCTCTTTACCACACTGTGGAACAACCAGTTTCTTAAAGGTCTGCTGAAATGTAGGCCAGTCTCTTATCATTCCCGTGAACACAGGGGGGTCAAATGGTTTTAACTTAACTGTCCTTTTCTTTAAGTCTTCAGTTAAGAATTTTTCTAGCATACTATACATTTCAAGTTTTTCAAATTCTAAAATGTCTATGTATGAATCACCATTTTCTTCTTCACTCTCCTCAATCACATTCATATGAATTGCCTCCACTTCCTCAAAACTTTTTTCTACATCAGTATACAACCTTTTCAATAATTCAATAGAAGAACCTCCTTTCACATGAGTTTTGAAATACTTCACCTTCCTTCCAAATTTAGCCTTGGCTGCACCTCTCTTCCTCTTGAGAGCTTCCAGTGTCACAGTTTTTGTCTCCATCTTGTCAAGTGCAGTGTTGAATTGTATTGTGTTCAGGCTAGAAACGGCACAGTGTTGTATTGGCGATTTAATTCAACCTATAAACAAACATATACGTCAGTAGGTAGCACACAATTCCCATTTCAATTAACAATTGCCAACAAGTATAAACAACTGAAATCAACATACATAAGTCAACTTACAGCATAATGCACCCCAGCTATAGATCCTGAACACCTCTAACCCCAATCCAGACCGGTTAGACACCAAATGCCGAGATGTCCACAATCACCACTGTCGTGCTTCCAGCACCTCAAAACCTACACACGGAACAAAAGTAACATAATAAACTTGCTACAAAAAACACTAATTGGAGGAATAAGGTAATCAGCAGCTGGTTGATAATAATTACATACTACAATAGAAATTACATAACTAACAAAAGTAAAGCTGAACACTCACCAGACAGAATGGAACCAAATCACCAGGGCAGTATGTAATAACTCCGTGACAACTGCCGGCTACTGAGCACACCACCACCTGCCGTGGACCCACAACACAAAGTGACCGACCGGTTACTTCCAGATGACAAGTAACTCATCGAAAACGAACCAGATGATTCGAACACTCAAATACATATAACTATCATAACATTTTATGATACAATAGCCAGTAGTCAATAGTCGACCATTCCCACTCAGCCACACCACCTTACTATCCTTAGGCCAGGCGTGACTATCAGCCTGAAATAGTAAAAATAGTCATTGTAGTAACAGTTAAAAAAAAAATAATAATATTGGAAATAGTATTAGTAATAGTAGTAGTAGAATTTTTTAAGACTATCAGCCTGAAATAGTAAAAATAGTCATAATAATAATAGTAAAAAAACTAAATAATAGTGGAAATAATATTAATTTTTTAGGATAGTAATAATAATAATAATAATAATAGTAATAGTAGTAATAATAGTAGAATTTTTATATATATTTTTTTAGGGATAGTAATAATAGTAAGATAATAAATACATTTCTACTATTACCACTATCCTAACCTAACCTGAAATAGTACAAATAGTAATAGTAGTAATAGTAATAGAAAAAAATCTGATTGAAAATAGTAATAATAGTAATTTTTTTTATAATAGTAGTAATAATAGTTTTATTTTTTCTCTTTAGTGTAATAGTAATAGTAATAGTCTTCTAACCAACACATACAGTCTGACTAACACGTACACAAACGCACATACCTTGTTAGCCAGTGTGCACGTTCTTGGATCAATAATACGTACACACTTATCTTTGCACACAGTGGCAATTAGCCTTCCATCAGACGACCATGATAGTCCTTGAATCTGGTCTCCATGATCACTATAACCTGAAATAGTAATAGTAGTAGTAGTAGTATGGATAGTAGTGGTGTTGGGTGTCTCTGTTCACCCTGGTTCACACACACACACACACACACACACACACACACACAGTACCCACCATAGAGCTGGTTTGAGGTGTGTACGTCCCACACGGTCGCTGCCTTCACACAACACACACACAAAACGCCGTCGGACGTCGGGTGAAACGAAACCAATTCCACACGATGACCAAACGGCCCGACGGAGGCATCGGGTTGGGTCAGGTGGGAGGTGAGGCCGTGGGGGGGAGGTGCCACAGGTGGACCTAAGGGGGGGAAGGGGGTTATTAGGGTGTGTGTTTGTGTGTGTGTGTGTGTGTGTGTGTGTGTGTGTCCTAGACCTTCGTGGTGGACGGACGTGTTTCCCTGAGATTGCAGCGAAGTGAAATAAGTCGACTCACAAAGGAGGGTCTCATAGAGTCAATCTTGGCAACACCAGACTCTAATGAAGGAGTGTTGAAGGAGCTGATTGAGAAATTTCAAGACCTTGTGAAGGAAGTGGTGGAGCTTAAACTAGCAGTTACAGCGCCGGACACCACTACCAACAAAAGATTTGACGACCTACAAGGCCAGGTAAGAAGACAAGCAGAAATTATTGCCAAACAACAAAGGTACCTGGAAATATTAGACAGAAAGGAGTGAGAGAGGAACATAATTGTCACAGGAGTTCCAGACGAAAATGAAGCACTAGAGGGAGCAACATGTGACCAGGAAAAGCTTAACAAGATCTGGGCAAAAGTGGACGCTGGAGAAGAAGTAGGAAAACACCGCAGGCTTGGTGCACATACAGGCGATAAACGGCGACCCATCCTCGTTGAAGTTGACAGTAAAGACGCAAGAGACAGAGTCCTGGATAAGGCAGCGCGACTGAAGCAATCTGGAGATGCGTTTAGCAGCATTTTCATAAAGAAAGACGTTGATCCAAGCATCAGGGCGGAATGGAGGAGACTGCGGAGAAAGAGCGTCCTGAGAATGCTGGGTGTGTGATTGGATTGGACGCGCGGGAGAGGAAGCTGCTCCGAGACAACGCAGTGATTGATGAATGGAAGCAGCAGGGTTTTTAATTCAACCACAGCATATAGAAACAATTAAGATCATGTCATGGAATGTGAATGGCGTTAGAACTAAGTTGGAAAGAAGTGATGTTGAAAGCACTATGTTGGAATATGATATAATAAGTCTGCATGAGGTGAAAACGTCACTTGCAGTGTCGTTCCCTGGTTATGTTACTTATAAAAGTGATGTAAAAGTGTCAGCTGAGCCTGGTGGAACAGCACTGTTAGTAAAGGATTATATTTCTAACCAGTGTGGACACGAGCGTGGAAGATTAATATTAAGACTACTCAATGCCAGGAAGTGTGTATAACTGGTGATCTGAATGCAAGATTTGGTTTAAAAGTTCCAGACTTGTTGAAGACTTTACAAGTACCGAATAGAGACTATTTTTCATACCCGACTGTGGCAGATGACGTGCGAGTTCCAAGTGAGAATGCATCTATTTTGCTGAATATATGTAAAGATGCTAGTATGGTAGTACTTAACAACATAAAGACACACACAGAGCACTTGGTGAGTGGGTTTCAGAACTAGACACCTGTGCGTTGAGTCCATCGGTGTTGAGTAGGTGCTTGGAAGAGAGTCGTTTCCATCTGACCACTCACCCATTGCCATTACCATGAGTATGCCTAGCACAGACACTGAAAGCTTAGGTATTGGTGCCCAACATCTTGGTAACCATGCTGTGTTATGTTATGACACTAACAACAACGGACATGTCAAAATGACTCTAAAGTGGAATTCTGTTGAGAAGGAAGTGTTCCTGAATAAACTAAATACATTTGAAATACCCACAGTGATAGACAATATAGATGAGACCATTAACACTGCTTCTGACACACTATATAGAAGCATAGGTGTGAGTAAGACAAAAAATGATTTCAAATTATGGTGTGCTATTAACTGGAAGGGAGAATACTGCAGTGATCCTACTAAGAGTAATTCGTCTCCCTCTGACATGGCTTTTAAAGACTATTATGAGTCTAATTTTAATTTACCTAATATGCCAAGGCTTACTGAACACCACATAAGGTCGGATGTGTATATTCCTGTTTTACATGACCCAATTTCACCATCGGAAGTCCAAGAACAAGTAAAATGATTAAAATCTGATAAAGCTTGTGGGCCAGACGGTCTCCCCCCTTCAGTATTTAAAATGTTGCCAGCTGAGTGGATGGTCTTTATGTCAAGCATCTTCAATACCTTATTCTTACAGGGTGTTTATCCACTCCAATGCTCAAAAGCTAAATTACTTACAATATTTAAGAAAGGTGACAGAATTTATGTAAAAAATTATAGAGGAATAAGCATTTTGAATAATTTTGCCAAACTTTATATGATTCTATATTCCTGATTAAAGCAGTGGTTTTCATCCTGCAGAGAACAGGCTGGTGGACAGGAGAAGAGGGCTTATATAGAACACACAGTCTCACTAAGATTACTGTGCGATATGGCCAGACGGCAAAAGATTAAACTGTTTGTAACTTTTGTGGATTTCAGACAAGCATATGACAGGGTTCCGAGACACAAATTATTTCAAGTATTGCAACGCCTGGGTTGTGGAATGGTAATGCTGAGCGCCTTGATTGCCATTTATGCCCACACAGAAAGCCTGCACGGGACAGTTACGATACTCACGACAGTAGGAGTAAGGCAAGGATCACCAACATCACGTCTGTTGTTTGTGTATGTGTTTGTGGATGAGTTAATTAGAATGATTAAGGCAAGGCATGGAATGGATGGATTTTTGCAGTGGTTGCACACGCTAGTTTTGATGGATGACACGGTCTTATTAGCAACAACTAAATGCAATACAGTGACTAAAATAACATTATTGCAGTGTCTTCAATTCTTCAATGTATAATGCTGTGTGCTGTGGTCAATAAACTATCTATCTCTATCTATCTATCTGTGTAGGTAGCTTTGTAAAATGATTAGGTTAGGTTAGGGGTGGTTATTAGGGTGTGTGTGTGTGTGTGTGTGTGTGTGTGTGTGTGTGTGTGTGTGTGTGTGTGTGTGTGTGTGTGTGTGTTTGTGTGTGTGTGTTTGTGTAAGTAGGTTAGAATAATGGTTAGGTAGGGGTTAGTGGTGTGTGTGTGTGTGTGTGTGTGTGTGTGTGTGTGTGTGTGTGTGTGTTTTTGTATGTTTTTTTTTATTGTGTGTGTGTGTGTGTGTGTGTGTGTGTGTGTGTGTGTGTGTTTGTGTGTGTGTGTGTGTGTGTTTGTGTGTGTGTGTGTGTGTGTGTGTACAGTTTAAGTCAGTTATTGAATTAGTTTAGTGAAGTTAAATAATTGAAATAATAATAATAATAATAATAATAATTGAAATAATAATAATAATAATAATAATAATAATAATAATAACAATAATAATAATCTTAATACCGGTAGTGGCGGTCGCGTCGGTAATGTAATCCATTAAAATCTAGGGTTTGGTTATATAAAAACTTATATAACTAAACCTAACCGAACATAACTTAACCTAATATAACCATAACCTAACTTAACCTAACCATAACCTAACCTAACTTAATCTAACCATAACCTAACCTAAACCTAACTTAATCTAACCATAACCTAACCTAACTTAATCTAACCATAACCTAACGTAACTTAATCTAACCATAATCTAACCTAACGTAACCTAACCATAATCTAACCTAACCATAATCTAACCTAACCTAACCAAACCATAATCTAACCATAACCTAACCTAACCATAATCTAACCTAACCTAACCATAACCTAACCTAACTTAATCTAACCATAACCTAACCTAACTTAATCTAATTAGCCTCCTGGCTAGTACAGTTTACCATGATGAGGGTCTTGCATCCCTGATCAGTCTGTGCTGCATCATCCAACCAGAAGGTCTTGAGGAGTACAGGACAAACAAGGAAGTGGTTGGCTAATGTTAGATGCAGCACAAAACCACCATGGAAAATATCTAACTAAACTCATAGAGACGAGGACCAAGACAATGTGCAAGGAGACGTTTAAAGGCCTGGACAGATTGTACTGAAACCACTTCTTCAGGGAGAGAATTCCAGAGATCAATGACTCTTACTGAGAAGAAGCGCGATCTAAATTCGGTTGAATGACGGGACATAAATATGTTTTTACTATGACCTCTTGTACGACCATGAGTCACTCTCTCAAACATATCACATAAACAAGGACACAGTCCGGTCATGATCTTCCAAACTAAGATCAAATCAGCACCAAGTAATCTGCCTTGGATGGAAAATAAATTCAACGTGGACAGCCTAACTGAACTGATTCCAGCATATGCAAATCCCCCACATAACCAGTATTCCACAACACACTACCAAACTCAATAATAGGACGGATGTGAGTAATGAAAACCTGAAGCATAAACTCCGGAGACCTGCAGACAGTACCTCTAAGGATAGAATTATCAACTCCATTACCCTTACCACATACTTCATTGATATGCAGGTGGAATTTTAAGGAGGAGTCGACTAAGATGCCGAGGTCCCTAAAAGACTGTTTGTTGGGAATGGGGTTATCACCTATGAAATAACCATAGACAGGATCTACACTGGGTCTAGAGAAGTGGATACGGGCACACTTATTGACAGAGAAGGAGAGGCCCCGGGACTCACTTCTTCGCTGCAACACACTGACATCATTTTGTAAAAGAAAACTTTCACCAGAGCCACTAGATTTGTCAGAAGGTAAAGCAAGATATAATTTCAAATCATCTGCAAACAACACAAATTTACTGGTAAGGCCAGATGTTACATAGTTAATATAAATTAAGACAAGTAAAGGAGCGATAACAGAGCCCTGAGGTACACCACTAGAGACGCTGACACTGTGACTGGAGGAGTTATGCACAACTACGTTCATGGTACCAGCACACAGAAAGTCACTCAACCAACCAAGCACAGGATTGGAGATGCCAATAGAAGATAATTTTGTCAACAGGACTCTATGATTCACTAGGTCAAATGCTTTTCTATAGTCAAAATAAAGTACATCCACTGCCCAGCCACAGTCTACATTTTGACTTACATACTCATAAGCTAAGAGTAGTTGATCTGAGACAGACAGACCTGCACCAAAACCAAATTGAAAAGGAGAGAGCAAATTGTGACCACCAAGATATTCATAAAGTTGAGATGCAATTATTCTCTCAAGAGTTTTGGAGCAAATTGAGGTCAAACTGATGGGCCGGTAGTTAGTCGGATTTGAATGAATACCACCTTTGAATAGCGGCATAACATTGGCTGTCTTCCAAATAGAGGGAGCCTTCATAGAAGTAATACTATTCTTAAATATGAGAAACAAAGGGTAACACAAGACTGTAGCACACTTCCTAAACACAATGCTTGGAAGACAGTGGTAGCGCGCATTCCCTTGGTCGGCAGTTAGAGTCCCCGCCCGGGCTTGTGATGCTTAAGCTGTTTACTGTGGAGGAACTGCTGTGGTCGGGCACCACAATGGAGGGTTGGGCTTGCCCGGCTAACGTTCTGGAGAGCATCTTCATTGATGGATACCAGAACTGAAACCCATCCACCTTAACCTTAACCATAACCTAACCTAACTTAACTTAATCTAACCATAATCTAACCATAACCTAACCTAACTTAATCTAACCATAACCTAACCTAACTTAATCTAACCATAACCTAACCTAACCTAATGTAACCATAATGTAACCATAACCTAACCTAACTTAATCTAACCATAACCTAACCTAACTTAATCTAACCATAATGTAACCTAACTTAATCTAACCATAATATAACCTAACTTAATCTAACCATAACCTAACCTAACTTAATCTAACCATAACCTAACCTAACTTAATCCAGGTTATGTTTGGTTATGGTTAGATTAAGTTAGGTTAGATTAGGTTAGGTTCAGTTGGATTAAGTTAGGTTACGTTAAGTTATGTTCGGTTATGGTTAGGTTACGTTAGGTTAGGTTTGGTTATGGTTAGGTTACGTTAGGTTATAGTTAAATTAAGTTATGTTATGTTGTGTTATGTTATGTTATGTTAAGTTAGGTTATGTTATGTTCGGTTATATAAGATTTTTATATTTTTTGCCTAAGAGTTAACCAAGCATTAGTCCGTTAAATAGTGTGTGTGTGTGTGTGTGTGTGTGTGTGTGTGTGTGTGTGTGTGTGTGTGTGTGTGTCTGTTAAATCGAGGGTCGACAGAAGTAATAACATTAGGAGAAAAATTTCTGACACATAGTTAAATAATAATTATATTCTAATAATAATAATAATAATAATAATAATAATAATAATAATAGAATTTAGAGAAAAATTGACGACAAATATTTTTCTACATACGAGTAGAAGTAAATAACATGTATTAATAAATTTATACGTCATTAATTAACATATATTAATAAGTTCAACGTAATTAATTGAACATTCAATTAACCTAACCTAACTTACCTTAACCTAACCTAACTTACCTTAACCTAACCTAACTTACCTTAACCTAACCTAACTTATCTTAACCTAACCTATCTTAACCTAACCTAACTTACCTTAACCTAACCTAACTTATCTTAACCTAACCTAACTTACCTTAACCTAACCTAACTTACCTTAACCTAACCTAACCTAACTTACCTTAACCTAACCTTAACCTAACTTACCTTAACCTTAACCTAACTTACCTTAACCTAACCTAACTTACCTTAACCTAACCTAACTTACCTTAACCTAACTTACCTTAACCTAACCTTAACCTAACTTACCTTAACCTAACCTAACTTACCTTAACCTAACCTACCTTAACCTAACCTAACTTACCTTAACCTAACCTAACCTAACTTATCTTAACCTAACCTAACTTACCTTAACCTAACCTAACTTACCTTAACCTAACCTAACTTATCTTAACCTAACCTAACTTACCTTAACCTAACCTAACTTACCTTAACCTAACCTAACTTACCTTAACTTAACCTTAACCTAACTTATCTTAACCTAACCTAACTTACCTTAACCTAATTTACCTTAACCTAACCTAACTTACCTTAACCTAATCTAACTTACCTTAACCTAACTTACCTTAACCTAACTTACCTTAACCTAACCTAACCTAACTTACCTTAACCTAACCTAACTTACCTTAACCTAACTTTAACCTAACACACCATCATGGCAAGGTTACTTTAGGCTCTGTTTAAGTTAAGTTAAGTTATGTTTAAGTTATGATTAGGTTTGGTTAGGTTTCTACTCTGTTTAAGTTAAGTTATGTTAGGTTAGGCTCTGTTTAAGTTAAGTTTAAGTTAAGTTATGTCTAAGTTATACCAATCATTCCCCTTTATTTTGATACCAATTAAATGTTTCTAACTTACATAGAAGTAGAAAAAACAAGCAAAAAGTACAATTATTTATACCCAAAAGTGTCTGATTCAACATACACTCTCTTACATTTCCCCTTTTTTCAGCCATTTATAAATATTCTAGAATGTTTATATTTATGTCATTTATAGATCAATCATTCGCCTTTATTTTAATACCAATTTCATTTTTCAAACTTACATAGAAGTAGAGAAAACAAGCAAAAAGTACAAACATTTATACTGACCATGGCATCAGCGGAGGCAGTAGCTAATAGACCATCATGAAAAGGTGAGAATGTAATATCAGTGACCAGGTCCGAATGTGCGTGGATTAAGGGCACATCTGCAGCCTGTCTACCCCTACACGAGGCCAGGGGCGCCACCCCCA